>JAMKCH010003436.1:0-39406 GCA_023653785.1 Ophioderma brevispina | reverse complement strand
CGGCGGGAAAACGGCCGAGATGCAATCAAACGCATCGCGTCATTCTCCGGGAAGACGGCCCAGATGCAACGAAACGCTCGCGTCATTCTTCCGGGAAGACGGCCCATATGCAACGAAACGCATCGCGTCATTCTCCGGAAGACGGCCCAGATGCAACGAAACGCATCTCGTCATTCTCCGGGAAGACGTCCCAAAGGCAATGGAAAGCAAATGAGAGTCTTTGCGCGACCAAAAATTAGTTTTTGACGGCCCAGATGCAACGAACGCATTCCGACCGGTACCACGTTTTTCGTTGGCTTTGAATGCCTCTCGGCCGTGTTAGGTTAATGAAAGCTTTAGCTTGTTTTTACAATTGGATATTACTGTGGCTAAAGGTTGAAGAGGTTGTCGTGTCGAATTTTAAGGCGCTACACAAAAATGTTCAAGCTGATACACAATGTTTTGGGACTTCACATATAGACTGTTAAAGCATACTGTTTAAAGCAACGTCATGACTTGAAGTCCCAATTATTGGGACTAATTTGTCCCTCAACAGACTGTGACTGTTTACATTAGTTTTTCAGTCATCAATTCCCAAACTTTCCATGATTCATGATTATTGTCCCCCTGCCCCTGAGAGTGAGTCCCGCAATTTCACCCACATAATATTTATGGTGCTTTCACTGAAAAATGTATATTGAGTGTTCAATCAATGCATAATAATACTTCACTCTGATCTGTACAATTTCTTTTGTTTGAAAATGTTTATTCCACAATGGAGCTACACGCCTTATACCTTTAGTTTCTTGAACCTTCGGTGAACTGGCCCAAGGGTATTTTATGCCTTTGGCATGTTTTGTGACTGTGGTCAATGACACTGGAATAAAAGCGCGGATTTAGCTTAGGATCTTGTCTAATAATAAGCAAAATAATGGCATAAATGCACAGTTTCTTTTTTATATTTTTAGTGTTTATTATTATTAGTTTTTGTTTGTTGTTTTTAATGTTTAGTTTTTTTCAGTATTTTTCAATTTCATGTACACAGTACACTCACTGGCTCTGCCTACACAGATCGAATTCTGTGGTTGAGTACTATAATCCTCACCACAGACGATAGCTAATTGGATTGCGCTGTTTGACCGTTGTTACACACAAAACTACATACTTGATTTGTACCTGTTGATGACTGTTTCCCTTCTTCAAAGTAGCTCATTATTACCAAATCACGTAAACACAATTGTTACTTTCAAAACGTCACGAAAGATTTCAAAAATTGTGAAAGGTCGAATTTTAAAAATGAAAGTAAACTGATCGTTTCACTAAAGACCTACTCCACTTTGTTGATAACACGCCTTGACACAATGACTCCGAAGTATTTTAACATTCCCTGCTATTTGGAAATCATTACGCTTGCTAAACTTCAACAAATTGGTGAAATATGGAAGTGTTATCAATCATAAAAGGCACGTGAAATTTGTAATGGTTAATACGCCATTCATATTTTTATGAAGTTCAATTAACAAAATGATTGTTTAATAGATCAGAAAGATTATTTTGTTATTCGCGTATCTTTGATGAAGCAGCCATTTTGTTAGAGCCATTGATTTACACGATGCTCAATGGTGTGCTCGATTATCCCGATACACCTTGGAAATATCATGGTCAACCTGTACTCTTGGCGAAGTGCTACCGTATGTTGGTAACTGAACCTGGTGAATTTCGGGATATGTGCAATCACGAAACTGTATTATTCTCCTTTGTTGGTGTAAAAGGAGTTATGACATGACCTCTTCGTCACTTTATCTTATTTAAACATTGAATTTATATCAACATTGCCAGGTGCACGAACGATGTTGGTAAACTGCGTGTAAAATGTTGGCGTTTATGGAGATTTGAGTCCAGTTATGTATTGTGTATGATTTTTCTTGACATGTAACCATGCATTTGGGCATAGAACGAATGATACTAAATTTGAAAGGGTTTTTTAGAGCACGAATAAATTTTTAATAGAAAAGTAAACACGGTAACAGCGCAATCCAATTAGCTATCGTCTGTGGTTGAGGATTAAATTACTCAACCACAGATTCGATCTGTGTAGGCTCCTGCCACTCATTGAAGAGTCACTGTTGGGACTCATGACTATAACTAGTTACCCGTTCATTAGACATCACCCCTGTAGTAGTTTGTTCATCTATATCATCGGGAACTCGCCTCCCGTCGGTAAATTGGGGTGAAAATTGCGTTAAAACGGCCTTATCTTTCTGATGCGATGCCATTTTGTGTCTTTCACCACCGTAACATGACCTCTTTTTGACCTCTGACCCCTCAATTTTGAATGACCTCAGTTACAGCTTTGGCAATGGCAGACGACAAAGGAGAAGACGTTGGGATAGCTGGGGAAGAATGGTTGAACAGCGGGGTAGGCCATTATCATGTTTTTCATTGTTTTTAATCATTGTGACAAGAATGTTTGCAGAAATCAAGATTGCAAAAAAAATCCGAATGTCCAATACTGAAGTGAACCCAATACACGGTCCACTGACGAATGACGGCCTGGCCCTAGCCCTAGCCAGACGAATTCAACAACTTGACATCATGACATGGTCATGGTTAGGAAATAGCAGACACCCTGCCGTTGGTGGCGACATTCAGCTCTATTTCACTTGCAGGGGTGCCGCCAAGATAGCGTCGTTTTTGCCGTTCCCATAGGTTTATCACGTAATCACTAAACTGACAATTCTAAAGTCGAAAATATTAAATATATTTAAAAAAAATATTTTTCCACTCAAAATCCGTTGGAAGTTGAAGAAATCACTCAAAAAAAAAAAACGTCGAGTATATTTTTTTTGGTATGATAACGGTACATAACGGGATCCATTTTGAACGTGAGGCTCGCTTGACCTCAGTTCATCGCAGGGAAAATCAACCGTTATTTATAGCTGCGGACCATGATGTACCAGGCCCGGTACCAGGTAGCCCCAGGGTATCCCATGCACCACCGTAGAATGATTCGTTGACCTGCAGCAATCCTCTATGTGCGGCTTTACAAACGATTTGATGATATTTGCAGGACAATTATGCACCACCGTCAAAAGCAAGGCAATGAAACGGTCGCGGCTCCGTACTGGAATTCCCACTCGCCACCACTGATCTATTTATAAACCTTATAAACGCGCACAGTGACTTCAATATCCGGTCACTGGTTCAGGGTTCGTCCAATAAAAATACTCGTGCGGCAGTTTTTGCGCTAATGAATGAAGCTTGGCCGCCACCGTCCTGTCAACTTGAGTCGTTTTTTTTGTGGTGTTTGTCTATGTTCAATCTTTCTGATTGAATCGATACATTGCCACTACACTAATTGGGTGCCAATTTAGTTATTTGCTCTGTTCACTGACATGCAAAGTCAAAGAAAGGCCACCATTGTGTTGACATAAGAAATCCTGTCATGTGTTTCCTGTTCACTCTTGCACGCCAAGACTATTGATTATCTTGGCAAAACACACAGCCCAGCTTTCAGTGAGCCCAATAGTTCAGTGCAGTTGCCAGCTAGTGGTCACAAGTTTTTTGAAGCTCATACTTTGGGCTAAAAAGAAGTGTGTTTATGACCGTTTTTTACTATAACTTTGTTATTTCTAGTCCTAGTTAAGTAAACAACCTCTCCTACTACTACAAATTATATATTCTTTCTCACCAACATCATTTTGAATTTTGTTGATAATTTTTATTTTTTTCTGATCGTTCCTATCATGGTCATGGGTAGTCATGATCTGGTTTGCATCATGTATGTGATTTAGATTTGATACCACATCTCCAGGGTTGTAGCCCCTCGGGTCTACAATAAACAACATTTAAACTGGTGAAAATTGAAATCAAGACTGAGGCTGAGGAGTGAGCCTGAGGTTACAAAAAATCAAGAAGACTAGTTGTAGTCTTCTTGTACTTAGCGTTGCATGTCGTCCGTATCTACCTCCTAGAACGCTATGTGTGATAGTGCATTGAAAAAGCCGGGGTGGGTGCACAGCGGATCCGATGCGGAATAAGCAAATCCAGAATCATCAGGGGTAGAATTTCGTCGATGTGTCTGAGAATCGGTCTTGATTCCCCAAAACGAATTTTAAGGGAATCACCTAATTCGCTTCTGAAGTTCTGTGTTAAGTTCTAAAGTTTGAGAGAATCAACAATGATTCAAGCAAATCAGTTTACAGGAATCTTCAATGGAAATCAAGTTTAGGGCAGTCTTAAAATTAATTGTTGTTTTCTTGTTTAAACTAATTCAAAATCAAAATTCCTGGGTTCGAATCCCGGTGGGGTCATGGCACTTGCTGGGATTTATTCGGGTACTATCAATTCTGGATTTGATCTGTATACCAGCTATTGATTAAATAGAGAATACCGCTCTCCATGGTTCACTTGGAATTGGGCAAATGGATCATGAAAACATCCCGTCCTTCGGAGGGACGTTAAGCCGTTGGTCCTGTGTACAGAGAGTCACAACTGTACATGTACATTGCAGTCAGTGTCGAATAAGAGTAGGGTGTAAACCCCTGACTGTTCCCAATCCGCCCAGCCTCAAATAGTGGGCCATGTTAGGAGCGTTTGTACCATGGATACACGCGGCCCCGGATCAGCACACTAGCTGAATAAATCCTGACACCACCACAAAGCCATTACCAATGACTTGTGGACACGAGCAAACAAACAAAAATCATATTCATATTTAAACTGATACTAAAAGTTATCACTGCTACCCTCTTCAATATGACCAGAAATTTATGTCCTTCAGATACTGAAATGGTGAGTGCCGGTCACATGTGTGACATTAATTAGCACATTACTAACTTTTGAAAGAAAGATCTATAAAACCATTTATTTTGTAAAAACGGAAGGTACATATAAACTGGCTTTTGACATAAAATATGAACATTGTATACTAGCTGAGACAGTGGTTTTCTAGTATTAAATAAAAACTTCTTTGTCTTTTTGGTCACGTGTGTGACATACCAAAGTCAATTAAAATTCTTGTCTATTTCCTATCAATTTGTAGTTTTTTCAACATAATTTTGAAAATTGAAGTCCACACAATACTTTAGGCAGTATTTCAAACAAGAATTATAGTAGATTCAACCCATCGTGTCACCTCTAGTACTTTCCGAAGGTATGAGCATTGAATGAGGGGCATGTGCAGTGTGTTGAAACTAAAATTCCACGCTATTGAAATAACTGAATCATGCAGTCTGATAGCAGAGAAAAATCAATTCTATGCTCAATGACAGCATTCAAGTCAACGTAAACGCATTTATAGCTACATTAACTCTCAAACATTCTGACTAATCCATTTGCTTCAATAGTATTCAATGTAACAGGTGAGTTGAATGTTATAAGCATTTGTAGTTTGGATTCGAAGGAACAAAACATCTTTGCACTCTCTATGTAAAGGTGATGTTAACGCAATAGATCAGATTATTTAGTTCATTCATGAAACAGGTGAATCGGGCCACATATTATGCCTCCTCTCCCAACTAATCGACGCTGTCCAAAACTTTTCCTCTGGTGACACGATGGGTTGAATCTACTATAATAGCTATTCAATATGAAACTAAAGAATCAAAATGGTGTAATAATCTCACTTTTTTATCCAAAATATTAAACATGTTCATTATGCAAATGAGGGTGTTTGAGTCGAACGTATTGTTTAAAAATATCATGCAGGAAACTTGGAAGGATGGTTAACGTGATAATGTAAAGAAATTTGCAATACCGTTAACTTCATTTTTTATCAAAAAGGTTTAACTTTATTGAAGAATGGCCCATATGAGGTAATTGCAGCATGTAAACACCAACTTACATGTATGGGCCATGTGGACATACGTGTTGTGCTTTTCAATACCCTCTCTTCCATGGGTGACAGTAGGAACGCATGGATTTGATCCATGTATTCATTGGTCTTCCTGAAATTTGAGCCTTCAAATCCATTTCATTCCTATGCCATTTTAATATGGTTTTCGACCATCAATACTAACACAGTATTAGGCTTTGCAGTATGCAATGCATTATTGCTTCTACCATCAAAACTGCAAGTTTGTTTCCAACTGTGGGGAGTATGAATAGGGCTTTGCTTCTACCATCAAAGAAGCAAGTTTGTTTCCCACGGTACTTGATGGGGCGTATGTACAAGTGCCATGCTCTTATAGAGAACACAATAAACAAAATCAGAACAAGCACCTTTAAATTGACCTCAATTGAATAGAAAGTTCAATGGGAACCAAACTTGTGTCATGGTGCAACATGGCTACATGGGATTCCTCATATGTTGATGAGGTCAGAGGTCATGTGCCAAGGTTAAAGGTCATGAGGTCAAATTGAAAGATAGGCTAAAAATATACAATTGACCTCCATGAAGTTCAAACTTGAGTCAGAGGTGCAACATGGAATCCCTCATTTGTAGATGAGGTCAAAGGTCACGTTCCAAGGTCATGTTAGGTCAAGCTTAAGCTGTAAGACAGGCTGGGTGGCCCACAGCTTATATTCTTTGAATATACCGAGTGCATAAGCAGAGAACCTAGTTTTATTTTCTACAAAGCCCAGTAAATTAGAGTAACCCAAGCAAAACAATGTTGTTAATGCTTCTGAAGCAATTAAAAAACAGAAAAAAGGTTATGTGAAAATTCTTGGATGACCAAGGAATTAAATTTGTCCCCTAAAAAAAACAGTCTTGAACCCAATTGAAGATCTCTTAGACCATCTCAAATGGGAAGCAGACAATGTTAAAACCGGTTTTTCTTAAGATAAAAGTTATTTTTAAGCACATTTGTCATGAACAAAGAATACTATACCACATTTGTATTATGTATTTTGCCAAATTTGTAAATGGTTTGTATACATGGTGGTCCAATAAGATTAAAAAGGGGGTGACCCAATTTAAGTATGTAAAGTTTTCATCCTGATAGAATAGGGCCAAAGCCAAAAATGGTCATCACCAAACCTAAAAATCCAAGTCTGCTATTGAAGTAAATTACACCCATGGCTACAAAGGGTACTAACCAAAGCCTATGAAACCGCAAAAATTTTTGCAATTACATGCATCGTTATTGAAATAAAGGCAACTAAAGATAAAAATGGCGCCCTCTTAGTGCGACGGGACGGAATTTGAAAAAAATGATATATCTTGATACTAAAAAGAGATAACAAATTTCTGTTTTTTGCATTTGAATATTTCATTTGACACCCAATTCAACATTAAAAAATTCTCAAAAGTGTTTTTAAAAGTAGGAAAAAAACAGAATAAAGGGTAAAATTCCGTCCCGTCGCATTTTGAGGCGATTTTTTTTTATTTTCGAGGGCTAAAAATTATTCAAATTGAATGAAACTTTCCAAACTATCAAATATTGTTGCAACTGTCATGTTAACAAACAATAAAATCATTTCCAATATTTCTCCTTAAAACTATAGCAGTGTGTCTTTTTCATGACGGGACGGAATCAAGTGCGACGGGACGGAAATTTGCCTAATGAACATACAGAAAAATTGCGCTTGCTGCTATTTATGAAAAATTTTTTTAGGTTATCAACATATTCATGCCCCTTCTGTTGTACTAAGCATAAATGCTTTGACAACTTCATTTGAGAATAAAAATTTACCAGTCTATCATTTATCAAGAAAATGAGTAAAAACACATGCTTTAAATTCAGTATATTGTCTAATTCACGTAACATGTCCGTCCATGTATCCACTTGAAATACATCACATACCCTGAGGGAGTTGCTTCTACCTTCAGCCTTCAGGGCACTTTATAATAGCGCCTATCTAAAAATGGAATAGCCCCTTCACACCTGGTTTGGGGATAAGAAAGTCCCAAACGTTCACATGTTGTGACATCCATGCTACATCCTTTATTATTTGTATTATTTTTCATGACTTTTTCTAAACTAGTCCCTTGTTCTTTAACTTGTTTGTTAATAAATTCCAAGTAACAAAGATTTGTTTTATTTTAAATGTAAAGTTGTACTATGCAGGGGAGGTAAATTTTCAGGAAATTTCTTGATTTCATGAAATGGACTTCTCAAAATTCCGCACTATTAATTTCAGCCCATTTTGGGCCCTATTTTTAAACACTTTTTACTCGCTTTTTTTAGGATTTCATTCATCGTGCTACTAACTTTCATAACTATGAGTTAGTTGCAGCAACTCATTTACATAGAACCACACAATTTTGGGCAAAATGATTGTATGTTGATTGGTTTTTGTATTTTATCAGTGAAATAATGATCATTGAAACTGCATTCAATTTTCTCTGGAGCAAGTGCCTGTAGAAATTGTAACTGAAAATACATTAACTCTTTGCCTGCGTTAAAGAGAACAAGCTATTTTCCCCCTTAAATTAATTACATGTAGATACACCTGGGGGGTGGTCAGTTTTTTTGTAGTTTGAAATTGAAACATGTTTGACCTTTTACCAGTAAAACTGCTTCTACTGTTGTATATTGTTTGTGTAAAGGCAACGCCCCCAAACAATAATGGCACAAAATGATATTAATGTATTTACAATGGTTTTAAGCAAACAATGGTTTCTGAATATTGGGAATTGTTGCTTTAATCTTTCACTCAAAGTGGCGTAAATGCCAATGTTATATAGAAAAAGGTGATATTGCCAATTAATTGAGGCAGGAAAATTGAATGTCCGTCCCGCGCATTCCATCCCCTCCGCACAGACTGTCGTTATTAAAAGTTGAGTATCTGCTAATTAGTAAAATTTTAAGATCCAAATTTTCAATGATATTATAGCATGATAGTTGAACTTATATTGATGTTAAAAATTTCATGTACCTCCTACAACTCAGTTTTGATAATTAAGCAAATGTTCAAGTTTTTAAAGAATACGCATGAAATCTATCGTTCCGTCCCGTCGCACCATTAGATACTATGTTACCATGGCAACAATGTTACCTTGAGTTTTCCTTCAATTTGTGCCTGAATGTAGTCTTTGAGTTGGCTTGTTTACTTACGCAACATCAACCATTTCCACATTCAACTTGTAAGAGATGCAAAAGAAAATGCATCATCAAATTCTGTCCCGTCGCATCGATATTTTTGGCTTTGGCCCAATAACCGTCACCAAAAACCCCCATCTGTAAAGTTTTGCGCTGATATTTCAATCCAATTTGATGTGAGAGCTAGGAACGTGACTTTGTAAGCCCTGGGGCATGGAGTGTTGTGTAAAATTAATATTGGTCAACCAAAATTTTTACATTTTCACTCATAATTTCCAAACCAAACACCCTTTAGTACTAAGATTTCCCAGGGTGAATGAAAAAAAAGGTAGCTTGCTTCTGATACCAAAATTTTGACCACTAAAGGGGTTCTGGGGACAAGGCTGTAGTATTAGTGATTGGACCATGGCCCTTTAACAAACTTTTAAACATCAATGTTTCACATCCTGTTTCACAATTTCACCTGTTACTAGCATAGAAATGTAGAATAAGAAAATTGTGCTAGTATTTGTCACTTTAGTGTAAGAACAACAAATGCATCAGACTAGAGACATCATGTTTTCTTAACATACAGGGTGATTCAGCAGTGGTTTTTCCTCTAATTGTACCATATTCTAACATATAGGGTGGTAGTATAATACACAAAATGTCAAACATGCAATTTTGCTGCACTTCACAAGATAAAGTTGTGTATAACTTTTTTCTGCTTTTCTTAACCACCAACACAGTAGTTATTTTGAAAGGCTCTGAGTATACTTTTCAATTTTGCTTGTCTACAGTGTGGCAGTTACACACATAATATCCTCATTATCTTCATACTAGTATCTCAAACATACACATCTTTTTCTTGTACTAAATCTACACCTATATATAAAATAAGGACTCATCCAGCTGGGATTACTCTATCTGTTTTCTTGTACACACATCCTTTCCTGTTGGATTTTATTAACTTTACACAATATAACTATAACTATAACCTTAAAGCAGACAGTGTTTTCATTCCAGACGTGTTTTTACCTTTGATGTGTTATTGTAATTACTCAGTGACTCTATGTTGGGACAAACTGCAACACCACTGTTTTGGAAATCATGTTTTTTGGGTTTTTTTTTTTTCAAAAGGCTTATAAGCTATGCATTTTTTTAAAATTGTGACCAACTCTTTCATTTTTTAATGCACGGCACATTAAATTTAATTTCCTATAGCTAAACATGCTGTTAGTGTTACCTGAGACATCTTTTTCATTTGCCTGAATTGCCTTTGAAATATCAAATGCGTATGATTGGATTGGACTTGTGTAAATTGCCTGTAAGATTGGTCCTGAGTAAATTGCAATTTTATATAATACAGTACTGAAATTAGAATATATTCCACTTCTATAGGGTTTGGACAAACGACTTGAAAAGGAAGAACAAACACTGCAGGAAACTAGGTAAGTAAGATGGCAACATTACACATAAGATTAAAAATAATTTATTTAAATGCTGAATTCTTGTGTAGTACTAAAATACTCTAATATTTATAGTGCAATAAATGGGTTAAAGACAAAAACATGAATCTATGTATGTAACCAGTTAAAACATTGTAGTCATCACTTTTAATATATAGGAAAAAAGAAGAACCTAAAACCAACCAGCCCATTGTTTTAGAAGAAGACACTCACCGAACCCAATACAAACCTCAACTTAAGCTAATGAGACGGCAAAATGATGCAGGGGATGATGATGATCAGCAGGAAACAGATGCTGCACAGAAGAACAAGGTATGTCACTAATTAGCAATATGTACTTGAATCAAAGGAAGCTGTGAAATATATGGAATGTAGATAATTAGTGTCTCACACTAATGAGCATATGCCTTAAAATTTTGTCCCTAATACAGCCCATTTTTTTTCAAATGGATGTTGCAACCTCATTTAGGCAATCAAGTCTTAATTGTTTAAAGAATTTCCACTCATTATACTGCTCTCTGAGGAAAATTGCACAAGGTCATAGTTCTGTGTGTCATCTCACATTGTCTTTTTCCAGGAAATAATAGGTCGTTTCAATAGGCCAACCTTTTGTTTTAAATTTCATTATGCATTTTCAATGAGAGTTATATAGGGATTCAGAAGGAGTAGAGAGAGAGAGGTTTAACATGAATAATTGAAGCCAGCATAGATGTGCATTGTCAATGGATGCCTTTTTTTCTTTTTAGTAAGCTACTTGTACTCAAATACAGCTACCTAATTCCTATCATGAAATATCTTGATGGCATCTTAAAGGGGGATGACCCAATTTAAGCATATAAAGATTTCATCTTGATAGAATGACCTTCACCCAAAACTCCATCTGAAAACTTTTGTGTCAATCTTTCAAGCCATTTTGATGTGAGAGCTAAAACCATGAATTTGTTATCACATCTAGTATGTGTAAAATTAATATTGGTCAACCAAAATGAGGGACATTTTCACCCATAACATCCAAACCAAACATCTTTTAGCCCTATGATTTCACACTGTAAATGAGAAAAATAGTAGCTTTCTTCAGATACCAAAATTGTGACTACTTCCGGTAAAATTTGGAGTTCTGGGGATGAGGCTATTAGCGATTGGACCATGGCCCTTAAAATGTTCAACAATATACAGTACAATGCAAAGCAAGAAAGAAAAAATGTATGATTAGTGCATGTTAATATGTATATGTTTGGTGTGTGTGTGTGTGAGTGTTTGTATGTATATCAGTATAAAAATAAAAAATGTCTCAGTACATATTAGTTAAAGACACTACCAGTTATTTGCTAAATCAGAAAAAAAAAAATAATAAAAAAATAGATTTACAGCAATGTGTTTTCAAGCAAAACCTATGAGTGAATAAGACCCAAGTAAACCTAATAAGGACAAAATCGGACATTAGTCAGTACTGGACGTTACGGACACCTTACCACAACACGTAATTGATAGGAGGTTCATATCTTTGAGCCACTGCAGTTTTCTTCCTTTTCTGTCAATTTTTCAGTTGGAAGAAATAAATTCTACCCCCAGAAACACCTCACTTTAACTATCCTGCAAATTCAACTTTTTGACTATTCTGTGGATGATTGGGTCTTTAAGTTTAGACAATTCATGGTTACATCGGCACAAAGACATGCTGATTTGAAAAGCAGGGATTGGTTTAATTCCAATTTTACATTGGTATTGTACATGCGTACCAAGGACTGATGCAAGGTGTACTATCATATATTCACTGGAGCAAGAATGAGATGTGTAAAATACAGTAATACTATACTGCTAAAAAAATGAGATCTGTCGAGTCCGGCTCTGCGTTGGCATTATGCATTTGATATATGGGGCTGATATTTGACATGAAGATAGGGGAGTACAGTGACCTTTGTTGGCAGGGTTGCAGAGTGACCAAAAGGTCAAAGGTCCTCTACGCGTGTTCAATTTGTGATAGAAATTCACCTTATGACCACAAATTGGTCAAAAGGACCATTACTGAGCACAGAACAAATCAGAGGTCAAAGGTCACACACATCTGTCAAAGGTCACACACATAGGTCAAAGGTCACACACTGGGAAATGCACTAGTGTATATCAAATTCTGGCATCGTTTTAAAACACAAATGTCCTTTGAATGCTGATGTAACCCGGTATGGCCAGGCCATGCCAAATTGTCATCAGCTCATGCCATTTGATACCAGAAAAAAAAACTGTCCAATGCAAAAAATAAATGTTCTCTATAAGAAATTCTTATTCAGTGGGCGTGATTTATCATGTTAACAAGAAATTTGATTGGTTTAGGTCAAAGCTCCGCCCATCCATTACTGGGTAATAGATGGATAGTGCGTGCAGCAATTACGCGGTGTAGTCGAATATATGACACGCGCAAATGGCGCGTTTGTACTGCGTAGTGCATGTCGCGTTGGTACACAAATGCAATTTACGCAGCGTGACGATCACCGTGTGATTACTTTGGTTCCTTGGATTGAAACGTTTGTTTTCAAGAGGGGTGCAATTACTTAAATGGTAAAAAGAAATAATGTAAGAATATTTTTGACAAATAAATGATATCGATAAAAAGCAAGCATTACACAATACTAAATAAGAATGAGAATAAGAATCGTGGTGGATACCGGCTGCGCCGGCATCCACCACTCAAAATATTGGATGCCCATCCATTATGACACCGTCTAAGATGGCCAGAACAAAAAATCTCATCTTTTATTCTCTAAGTATTCCCCATCTCTCTCCCAGTCCTCTCTCCCCCTCTCCCAGTCCTCTCTCCCTCCCTACTCTCTCTCTCTGTAATTCTGGTAATATACCTGACATTTAAAGTATTGCAAAATTTTAGGTGAGCAAGGACTGAAATGATATGACATGGAAATTATTATAATTTTGTCATTTTGCTCTGATTTATTTTTATATTTTTTGTTCTTTAATTTCTACTTTAACACTCTACTATGCACACCATTATATCACATGAAGTTTATATAAAATTTGAAAACAATACTTTTACTGTTGCTGCAAAGACAGGGAAAGTTTGCCATAGTGTAACAAAGAATTGTGCAATTTGAACAGTGTTGAGTGAAACGTAAAGAAAATTCACATGTTGTTTTTAAAGGAATATTAATTTGCTAAATCAGAAAATCAAAAAAATCATCAAAAATCAGATTTTTGCATTTCTGTAACAATTATATTTATCCTAAAATACCCTACAAGTGCTAAGACAGAAAACAACCTAATAAATACAAAAATCATACATTTTAGTCATTACTGTCCATACCAACACTTACTACAACATATACTTGAATGGAGATTGATATCTTGGAGCACTGCTGTTTTCTTCCTTTTCTGTTATGTTTTCAGTTGCAAAAAATAACTTGTGAGTGAGAATTCTACAGACTTGTTCTTCAATTATAAGCTATTTCTGCAAATTTCAAATATTTTGAATCTTCGGGTGAATCACTGATAGTGTCTTTAACCATTTATTTTACTTATTTCTCGTGCAGATGATGGCCAAGTCTTTAGAAGAACGAGAGGCAGAATATGCTCAAGCCAGGCTTAGAATTTTGGGTTCAGCAAAAAATGAAGATGAAGAAAAGACAGGTGAACAGTGATAGAACATGTCACTTTTACATGTACAATGTATGAGAATTTCTTTGTGTGTGGGAGGGGGGTGTACATATGTGGCTGTGTGTGTGTGTGTGTGTGTGTGTGTGTGCGTGGGTGCATAAAAAAGAATATACATTGACTGTAAATGCTTTACAATGATGGCCAAGCAGTGGCGTCACCAGCTTTTTTTTTCAGGGGCAAAGGGGGGGGCATGTATATTTCCAGGGGTGCAAGCATATATTAAACATTTGTAAGTAGAGTATATGCCTATGTTGCTTTCACTGTAAATTAGCATGTGTGCAGAAATTCGCTAATTTTTCGGGGGGGGAAGGCAAGAGGGGGCAAGATTCCCCACAAGGGGGGAAGCTGCCCCCTCTGGGTGCGCCTCTGTGGCCAAGTCAAAGACTTGAGCAGAATTAGAGGCAGAATATGCTCAAGCCAGGCTATTGAGTTCAGTGAAATATGAAGAAAAGATGGTGAGCTACATATTTTACATCAGTATGAGAACGTCAAGAATTTCTTTGTGTGTGCATGTGCATAATGTGCGCATGTGTGTTTGCATGTGTATGTGTGCATACATGAGTGTGTGTGTGTGTGCGCGCATGCGTGCTTGTGCATGTATTTGTGTATTTATGACAATCTGCATGGTTGTCACATGGTTAAGATTTCAAGAGTAGATTTAATATACACATGAGGTTAGGTACACATACTATACTGAGACCAGCAGTTCAGATGATATAAAAATCTCAATTTCTTGTAGGATGTTGGGGGATGTGGCTGTAGATCACAAAATGCCCCTTTAAGTCAGGGAGTTAGTGTTTTAAGTGATAGAAGACAAATGTGTACAGATTCTGATCAAAATATTGCTGACATTGCATCAAAGAGCATTATTAACCCCCTGATCTTTCAGATCCTGTTAGAGGACCCTAAAACTCACCATATGAGAAATATACACATGAATAAATGATGTATTGATAATTAATGTAAGGTCACAATAAAGCTAGCCACAAGCTTAAGGGGAGGCAAGGTCAAACCTCATAATTATGAATTGTTGTTATACCTTGGGCAAGGAAAATGCTATTATGGTCAAGGAAAAGTCAGGGAATTGACTGAAAAATCCATGGCAACCATGATTTGTGTATAGAATGAACCCTTTTAAATCACTGTGAATCAGTAATAGTACTGCTAGTAAGATATAAGTACATGAAAATCGATGTCGGATTAAGATAATAAGAAGTAATTTCTGCAATGTGCGGCAACTCCAATGTGTAATAGGCTTATATTACATTATCATATCTACCCTGTTTTGGATACAAACAATTCCTCTAACTTCTGACATGCAGTTCAGTTGTCATGTTCTCAAAACAAAATGCTACTGACATCCAAAGAGGCTCTATGCTATGCACACATCTTTCAACATACACACATCTTTCTACACACATTACCAATATTGTATTAGCTGACTTCCCATGAATCAATGTTGCCTTCTTCTTCAGGTCATCTTTAAGACAACTTAGGATATTGGGGGGTAGTAGAAATGTCCAACTGCTAGTGTCATGCATATTTGAAAACATTTGGTGGTATTTTCAGGCACCAACAAAATACTTAAGACATTACTGTAAAAAGGATTGATTCATTACGAAGATCTGAATGATACCATTTAGAACAAATTCTTATTGTTTTTGTAAGTTATAATTAACAAAATTGCCATATACAAACTTTGTTCATACTATTTTAATATAAAGTGAATACCCTAATAAAAGAAGGGTCCAATGCCATACTGTCTTACAGGTGGCACCTCAGAACTGCCATCCTTACAGCATCTTGTCCCAACCATATTAAAGTTACAATTACCTGAGTTCATGATTAAGTGTGAAATCAATGGTAACATAAAATTTAGGATTTCTTAGCCACCATTGTCTGTAGCTATCAGAGCATTTTTGGAAGAAAGAGGTTGACAATAATAGGAGCATGCATGGTAGAAGGAAACCTACAAAGTGGGAAATGTTATTAAGAAGGCTCGAATGGCTTGTGATTTACTCTACTAGTATTTGCTGATTGTGTTCATAAATCACATAATTTGAAGTGGACTATTCGGTGATTGAGTGACTAATGACTTTTTTCCCGGCGAGCGCTACAAGAAGGGAAATTTGGCGGTGGAAAAATCAGGAAACTTCTTGAGACTCAATTCTAGCTATGCTCCTGTTCAGCACTGCATACTCTTGGTGTACCATAAATACATGAGTTGCTGGAACATCAGTTAATACAATGTTTGTTTTGAAAACTGGGTTTAGTGTTAGGGTTCCAAAAGTCCTTCACATCAGACTGTGTATTGCAGGGGACAATATAAGTACCATTGTGTTGATTATAAGAATACTTCTTTCTGCATCAATGCAGCAGTGTGAAGTTCATTCCTTATCTCACACAGGTAATAACTTCTTTGTTACAGGTGTTTGGATCCTCCAAGATCACTGAAGACATCAAGCAATTCTTCTAGTCAGAGTAAGAAGCACAAGGGTAAAACAACATCTAAGAAAGGGTCCTCGGCAAAGAGGTAACACCAAGCATTGGACCAACTTTGTGGTTTCTTTCAGAGTATAACTTAAAGAATTATGTGATGTTGTACAATTATTAAATTGACATTTTTTAACATGTCACCTGTGTTTCAAAATAAGAATGTAGCAAACTGCTTCTAAATTTGCAGCTTGGTACTGACATGGTCATTGCTTATATATAATGATTTTATATGCTGGGAAAGAATGGCTTCAAATTTTCATCTATTACTATAGGTGATGTTGTCTTTTCAATATCATTCACAATATTTACAGAATTATGAAAAAGTGAAAATATTGAATTTAATATCGGGTAATGATACTTTTGATAATGATAGACCTGTAAATTCAAAATATTTTACCCAGTGGTGCAATATAAAGAAAATCGCTTGTTCATGGGTGTTTGTGTGTTTGTGTATGTTGAGTGTGTGGGTGTGTATGTATGTGTGGGTACAAAAAAGTATAGCTTGTACAGGTATTTGTGAATTAATATTGATGGGAAAATATTGACTGGCGTAAAACTTGTAAATGCCATATTTCCCAAATATTAGAAGTCGAGTTTGTTGAATAGGCTTGAAATTCCAGTACACACTAATTCTTGTATTTGTAAAACAAAATTCTTGGCCCATTTCATATAAGAACGTATGTTATTATTTTTGACATTTTTGTGAATTTTTGCAGAGTAAGTAGGTAGACAACACGTTAGGAAATGGTCTAATACTGGCTGTGGATGTTGCTTATTAATTAGTGAGATAATTCATTAATAATGTGTGATTTATTTGAAATTGTCCGGCTCTCATAATGTTGTATGTGTTAGAATGTGTTTATTATAGTATCCTATCTAGCCAACTGGCAAATTTGCTGATGTTTTATAACAATGTATCAGATGTGACATCCCTTTTTCATGCCTTATAATTAATCTTGCATTGAAATACTGCATTGGTATATTGATGTCATTTCACATAGCAACATTTTTTAAAATGTTAAAACATTTCAATTTGAGTAATCATTTAAGAAACCTAAAATGTTCTTAAGTGATTACTCAAATTGAAATGTTTCGACTTTTAGTATTATTTAATATTTTATTATTGTCTTCTTTAGGCTTGAATAATTTTCCTTCAAGTAAAGATCTAAGAGTACAGGAATAGTGCATTTGTAAACATCTAAGAGTACGGTACAGGTATAGTGCATTTGTAAACATGTAATTTTCTTAAAATATGTATCACATACACTCTCATGTGACACAGATTACGAAACTGAGCTTACCCAAATGCGTGTAATCACTGAGAGATATAGACATACATGTTGTTATTAGAAATATTGTGAACAAATTTTACCAAGACAATTGTATAATTTAATGTTTGCTTCAAGTATTTGAGCATCAACATCTGAAGTTACCTATTACATGTATGAAATCACTGTTTTGCACATATAATTACTAAAGAGATCTTAATATCCATGTTAAGTTCTGGCATATTTAATGAGGCCTCTTCATACAACTTCCTACACTTCAGAAAGGTGCGGCCACAACCCACAGTATTTTGATAACTTAAAGTGTAGTAACAGGCTAATTTTTAATTTAAGTATGTTTTAAAAGATGTCGTTGCGGTCTGAAAGAAGTAATATCTACTGCAAAATAGATTGCCTGATTAGCAGAATTAACTAATAAATGTTGCCCATGGAGGTCGCCATGTTCGGCATTGGTGACGTTGCTCGGCATTGGTGACGTTGTATGACTTGAGAAGTCAATAGATAAAAACAGGTGTCTAAGGAATGTCTAGGGTACTAAAAATCGGATTATATAGTGTGTCCAGTAGAAAGCAGTAACAATCCATTAAAAACTGGGGCGGATTCTTGAGCAGAATATAGCTGAAAAGGTTTGGTTATATCAATTACTGGCTACTTATTTCAAGACAAACTATGTACTATATACCATCATGATTTCTATATTTCTTGTGGGCCGATCAAAATGGCTGCAATCATACGAAAGATATTATAAACGTTTTACTTTGTTATCAATAATATACTATCATTTTTCTGACTGAAAGACATTAATTTCAAATAAAAATGTATTTATAATATGTTGAAGCGTAAATTATATTAGCCTGGCATTTCGCTTTAAATCAAGCTTTCTATATTGATACAGAAAATCATATTTGAATTGAAATATTTTGTAATACAAATAAGACAAATTCAAAAATGTACTATTTTTAAGTATAAATATATATTCCAAATAAACTAGCCAATAGTACCTAATTTACATTGTAAGAAATCTTACCATGGGAGAAAAGGTTGAAGTAGGTCCTAATGAGTTATTTTTGTTAAACAACTCTGTAATACGACAGTGAAGTTTTTAAACAGGAAATCATTAACACATGCAAATGATAATCACAAATGTAGATTGACACCTTTTGATTCCTTCCTCAAGTGTTGACTTTAAAGCTGTATCCAAAAGATATGGAGAACATCTAATAAACAGCAACTGAGTCCTTCTGTAATCTGAACATTTTATATTTTCCAAAAATCGCTTTTATTAAGTATTTATTCTTAGGAAATACAACCAACGTTTTAACACTGTAAGGAGGATGCCTTTTGTATTCAAACACGATTTTCTTCCCTATAAGATACAGCCAATGTTATTAATTTATTTGAAGCCACTATCAATGAGTTTATTCAAATTTTAAACTGATACCACCCCCAATTTCAGTCGAAGTTGATTTTAGCTTCTTGTATTATTGCATTGTAAAGTGTTGCAGCAAATTACTTTGCAAGTGACTTAAGCTGAAAATTTTATTTTTTTTTCAACATGGTCTATGGTGAAGTAGTGGGGATCCTAGCTTTTTATATTTGTACATAGTTGCTAAATAATTATACATAGTCCAGACTACAGATTCATAGATAACTAATATCAACCGTTTTTATTAGATAATGTTTTTCCAACAGTTTCTGGACCAGTTTTTTTATGCTGATTCTTAACCCGATGGGTACCAGACAGAAACCTTGAGCATTTGTGTAGAAATGCAAAAATAAAAATAGCTACCAAACACAAAACATTCATCTGTTGTTCACTAAAAAGTTGTAATTTTTTCAGCTTGTCTCATTGAAACATGATTTACCAATTTGACCAATTAACATGATTCTGTAACCACATAATCAATGAATTCAATATGGCCGCCAATACAATAAAGTGGATGATTGTGTATTAAATATAGATTCCTTGTGATCAATTCCCAGATTGAGTAAAAATGGTTTTGTTTTTTCTTCACATTATTGGAGGTTTTCGCTACCAAGCTGGTAGCTTCTTCAGACTGACTTTGGACTGGCACTCATTACGGATGTCTGCTTAGCTCCTTGAAACACCAACATTGAGGGCGTAGGAGGTGGTCATATGGTGAAGTTTCTAAGCCCCCTCGTTTTTGTCCAACACAAGGGTTTGGTTTAGGTTTTTATAGGGTATAGATTTTAGTTTAAACTCCAGGGTTAGTCCCTGCTATGCACAAAGTTCACCAGTTTGAAAAACCGGTCTGAGTCAAAATTATTTTTATAATTAAAACAGTTTTACCACATTTTCATAAAGTAACTACCTAATTTCAGATTAAAATGCATATTGAAAAATAAATATACCTTATTCAATGCAAAGAAAAATGTCTTTTTCTGATTAAATACCTCTCAGACCGTTCTAACTTCAAAACCCGTGTGAAGCACATTACTTTAACCCCTGGGATCAAAGATAGAAAGATGCTGCATAAGGACATTGGTTACGCATATCGGCGAAGTAAGCCTCTTTCTTGCGCATTTAATATTGTATAATTATACCTTTTCAATACTCTGGGTTATGTCCATTGCAAAAGTTTGCACATTTTGTTGAAATAAAAAAATCATCAACAATTTCCTTTTCCTAAATATTCATGACCATTAGATTATACAATCTACAGCATTGACTCGAGCAATAATAGCCCTGTTGATATCCAGTAAATCCGCTCGGTATGCAGAAAATAAAGCCTACAATTACCCTTCACTTTATGGAAATAACAATGTCTATGCTCATACTCCCCCCCAGATACAAAGGATTTCAGGTGCTCATAACCAGATTAAGATTGAGCATTTTTAATGACGCAAAGCACAATATACTCGTCCTCTTTCACCAATAAATAAATCTTAGCTTCTACTTGCGCGTTCAATAAACTTTGAGACCATATATTTTCATAATTTTTTCCGAAAAAGGAAACAAAGATGAAAAAAAGAAAGATATGAAGAAAGTTTTGTTTGGGGGCAGATGTTACCTAACATTTTAGTGCATAACAACACTTCCGTAACTTGTCGCGTAAACCCCCATTTCTTTTGGAATTTTAACCGGGTTGTTAGCATAGGTCGCTAGACCCCCTTCTTTGTATTTTCTAATACCTAGTGGTAAATGATATAGAAATAGGTCCCGCCAGTAAGTTATGGATCCTGGTTCTGCACAAAATGTTAGGTCACAACTTAACAAGCAACATATCCCGTGGTTTTGTTCACATTAGTTTCTTTTTTCATAAATGATGAAATATAAGTCAAATTATTGAACTCGCAGTAGAACCTCAAAGTTATTTTTATTACCTGCGCGAATGGCGAGGCCAGCCTTCAATCCCAACTGGAAAGACGTTTCCATATGAATTCCCCCCCCCCAAGTATACAAAGAGTTGCCATTGATTCCGGGGGAATCCGTCCTGCGCTACTGCACAACATCGTACAGTGCATACGAATCAAAGGCAATGCTTCATTTGTCGTACTGAACTTCTATGTACATTCTATCCAAACTGGGCTGGGATAACCAGTCTATAACACATACATCTTATTCAACTGCATGACAGTAACAAAGGCGCTGCAGGTCCAACTAAACAAAGGGGATCCTGAAGTCCTTTGTCCACTGAATACCAAGGTGAATGTAAGCCTAGTGTATGTTCCCTTGATCACTTATTCGAAAAGAAATTGATATGGCCTTTTATTACTTTCATGAAAATTTGTCAACCCTTTACAATTGCATAACCAATAAATTATTGTCCCCGCCGAACGAGTTCGACGGTGACTATAAAATATCAGCGTCTGTCCTGTCCGTCCGTCCGTCGTCCGTTCGTCTGTGAAAAAATGTTAACCCATGTTGTATATGATTTATCTGGAGTTCGTAAGGCACAATGGTGTAACTTGGTGTGAAAGAACGGGTTGGACGAGTTCTCGACTCTATTAGATTTTGGGCTAAATATGCTAATTAAGTGTCGAATTTGGCATAATTATATGAAATTATCCTGCAAGGCCTGTGTACAAGTTTTTTGGATTTCTGTCGGCTATAAGAGGTACCTTTTGTGGAAAGAAGCCGGTCGAGAGTTCTCGACCTGATTAGATTTTTTGGGCAAATTGGAGTATGCAAATGGCTAATTAATATGCAAAATCAGCCGTATGGCATATTTGTGACACTGTACATTTGATACTCAAATTCCTGCGCTGCATAGAAAGGCTATCATGGTCCACATCTTTTTTGTTTTGGCAATTTAAAGTATGTGATATATGCGCTTAGGTATGCAAAATGAGCTAAGTAATAGGCGTAATTGCTATATCTCTTCTTCTGAAACGGTAATTTGGATAGACAAAATTCCCTTTGTTACATGAGACTACTATGCCATAGGTGAGGGGGGTGGGGTGTTGGGGTAAGTGATATGCTGCTTGGTATGCAATGACTACGTTAAATCTTCGTAATGCGTAATCTCTGAAACGGTACGTCAGATAGGCAAAATTCCTTCGCTACCCATGAGACTACTATTCCATAGGGGAGGGGATTATGTTTGCGGGTTTGTTGGGATGGTGTGGGGTGTGGGCAGGGTGTTGGGGAGGGGATGGGGTGGCAGGGTTTTGGCGAGGTGGGTTTTGTTGGCCAAGTGTGTTTGGGAGGGTGGGGTGTTTGCCATGGTTGTAGGGAGGGGGTGTTGCGAGGTGCTGGGGAGGGGTGAAGGTGTTGGAGGGGGTGTTGTTATGGAGGGTGTGGGTGTTAGGGAGGTGTTGGAGAGATGTGATGTTTCGGGTTATTGTGGAAGGGTGAACGTGTTACAGGGCTTGGGGTGGTTTTGCGGGGATTTAGGTGTGTTGAGAGGGGTGTTTAAGGAGGGTTTGGGGTGGTGTGGCAGAGTGTTTGGGAAGGGGTTGGGGTATTTGTTAGTTGTGGGGTGTTGGGAGGGGGGCGGTGTTGCGGGGTGTTTGGGGTAAGTGGATGCGGGTGATGGGGAGGTGTGGTGTGGTGCAAGGGTTGTTGGGGAGGGGATGGGGTTGCATGGTTTGGCTAGGGTGTGTTGTTTGCAGTGTGTTGGGGAGGGGGTCTGGTGTTTGCATGGTTTTAGGGAGGGGTGTTGCGAGGTGCTGGGGAGGGGTGAAGGTGTTGGGCGGGTGTTTAGTGTTAGGGCTGGTTTGGTGGTTAGGGAGGGTTTGGAGAGGTGGATGTTTGCGGGATTGTGGAAGTGGGTAGCGTGTTACGGGGTGGGGTGTTGCGGGAATTTGGGGTGTTGAGACGGGTGGTGAAGGGGGGGTGGGGTGGGTGTGGCAGAGTGTTTTGGGCAAGGGGGTGGGGTATTTGGGAGTTGTGGTGTGTTGGAAGGGGGGCGGGTGTTGCGGTGTTGTTGGGGTAAGTGTTGGCGGTTCGGTCTGGGGCTTGCGGGGTGATGGGGAGGGGTGGGGTTTTGCAGGGTGTTTGGGGGATGGGGAGGGTTTGGTTAGGGTAGTGCATTTATCGCCTTTAGTGATCGCGACATTCGGCAGGGGACATATTTTACCGCATCTCGTAATAAAAGTTCGCCTTGTTTATTATTTGTAGTGGGAAAAATTCTTATCTTCTGCGAAGTGTGTAACCAAAATGAACAATTTTTCCTTGATCCCATGGCCAAGATATAGTCCGTCGGGAGCCTTCCGTGGCCCATAGACGATAACGGAATAAAGCGTGAACTAATGTTGCTTAAGATCAACTGAATCGATTGCCCTATTGTTTCACCATTGTTCCCGGACTATGATAGCCGGACGATAATTCTACACCGTCTAACTCTTTTACAAGTGCATGCAACCCTAGTGTTAAGGGATATGGGGGTTAGAGTTTTATTCGGGATGAGGGTATATTGGGTATATACGTTGGCGTATGGAGTGTACATTTAATAGTCGCATAGTCCCTTCACTGTGTACAAACATTTTGGGTTAATGATGAAAGAAAACTCACGTTGATTTAATGACTGTTTTCAGCAGAATGTAATAATTTGTTGGCACACACTCTCAATCAAGCAAAATCGGACATACTACATATTTGAAAACCAATTGTTGCCTTAATGGCCATCCAAATACAACGTTTCATAAGGTGTTGACCATCAATTGACCCCCACCTCCATCTTTGCTCAAAATTATCTTTGAGATTTTCATTGGTTTGTATGCAAGAAAAGAAATATTATATGGTTCTCATTACCCAATGACTTTAAGGCTCAGGAAAGGTTTCCTTTTGATGTTTAACAAAACACGCTCCCAAGTTGGTCAAACGCACAATAATAACCACACACTACCCTATGGGCCAAATTAATACACACCTTTAATAATTAGATGTTTTTGTATATGCCTTCCATGTGAGGAGCCCAACCTTTTGAAAACTGGAGTTGGTCAGGTCATTCCACCTTTAAATAGCTTCGTTTCTTGTTTTCTTTTTTTTTTGTGAAACTTTGTTTTATAGTCGAGACCTGTACGTGGGGTGGGGTACTTCCTGTAATTTCCACTAAAGGAGCATATGTCGCACTTTTTTGATTTGAATAAAAAAAGGTCCAATATTTGAGAAAAAATGAGAAGATGTCTTTTTGGTGAAGAGATGTTCAGTAAAGTAAAAACAAAAGGACCCGCTTTTAGGAGGTTGGGTCCTCTTTAAAAAAAAGCTCCCCTCCCCTAAATAAATCCTGCGTACACCCTGGATATACCATAAGATGAAATCGCCTTGAATTTGGATTAAAATAATGAAAGTGTCCTTTATTTACATTTTGTTTTCTCTTTCTCCTCCCATTTTTAAATGCCTTAATAAATAATTGTCCGTTAATCAGGCCCATACCAAACTCCCACCAAAATTCACTTTTTTTCAAAAGAAGTGTTGACATAACCAAAAGCCAAATTTGGAAGAGAAATACACAAGGCATCACTTTGTACCAATGTGTAAAGTATATACCTATAACCTTTACTTTTGCAGTATCGTGTTGATGCCCCCTTTTAAATTTTAAGAAACGGCACAAAATTTGGGTTGAATGAGGAACCATAAACACACATTCTTGGTTCGCGTTCCCTACTTTTGAAAAATCGAACCCCTTTGAATGCAGTTGTATCGTGTGAGTGCATGTTATTTCAGAGCAAGCATGTTTAATTGTAACAAATCGTAAGACACGGAGCACACTCTCAAACCATGGTTTGGCTCTGGGCCAATGGGCGCAAACATATTTGAAAAAAAATCTGGCTTACTGTATTTTTTGCGCAATGAAAGAACGAAACAGTCCACCCATTGTTTTATATACCCGGGTGGTCACTGACAATACCCCATTCGTTTCTCTCCAGGCAGCTCCTAAACCCCCCCCCCCCCCCCCATTTGAAGCATATTCAGTTCTTAAGGGCCCTTAGGAATTGTTTTTCTTTCCCAGAAGCTAAAGGGTGGCCAATTTCAGCTCACACATCTGCAAATATTCTGTTCCTCTAAAAAATTCCAGTTCTCAAGACCCTACTTTTTCTTCCGGATACAAAATCAGGTCACACCCCAAGTTTATCCCTACTACATTAAAAAAGTCCGAGTTGGTTACTAGAATAAAAACGCATTGCTTTTCGTCATGTACATGATGTCTACATAAGACGTAAAACCCTTTATTTATCCGGACCCATGCAGGCAATTTTCCTGGGCCCTCCCACACCCAAAGAATTTCCCTGGACCAAAATAGTACTAAAAAGTATACTTTTTGTATACTTTTTTGCTCTCGTATGTGTAACTTTTAGGCAAAAGTACACAATATTAGTATAACTTTTAAGGTGCTTATTTTGTCATTTTAAAATACTGTGTACTTTATTGGTTACTTTTTGTATACTTTATTTTATACTTTTCGAATAACTTAGCACAGACTCTGTACTTTGTTTTGTACTTATTTTACTCATATATACTTATTTGTACTTTTCTTCTGTACTTAATTTGTACTTTGTGGACTTAGTTGTTGTTTTCAGAGCATAGTTGTACTTAATTTATTACTTTTCTTGGACTTAAGAAGTTTTTTGACAACAATCCCGGACAGGTCCCCTAGTCCACCAACCAAATGTCCTTAAATTGTACTATTTTTTTAACCTGCCAGTTATAACTTCAATTGTACTTATTGGGGGTTAGAATATCACAAGCAATCACCATTGTTTTGCAGGACACGGTTCGTCATGTGAATTTTTCCACTGCCATTTCAATACAAACAAAAATGGCAGTTACATACATGTATATCTAGTGCTCAGGATAAAGCTTAGTTCTATGTTGTATTTCATGAGATAGTCATCATCACATCATGAAAGCAGAGAGGTAACACTGCAGGTATTTGATGTTTGAAATACATATATACCTAGGCCTCTATGTTGTGCTAGATGTAAATCATGTAATTACATTTAAGCTTCATCAGAATTGGATCTACACCTGCAAGCCTGCATAATTTGGAATAGGTGAAGTATACGTCTCTAGTGTTGTTGTGTTATTCCATTTTGTAAATGTATAAGTCTTGTAATTCTTCATATATAGTTATCTCCAGTATTAATAATTAATTGTACCGTATAACTAGAAAACTTCAGTCGGTATTCAATGCCGTGCTCTTATGTTCACCAAAATGGCATTAATGTTCCCATGATTTTTCACACAAATGCCCTTTTTTGCAATGCAGTCTCTGTTCAAATTTCAACTCATCACCCAACTTCTTGTTAAACAATTTGTGTACGCAATATTTTATTATTATATGTATCTGTTTGCTTTGTTGTTGAAGCAAATTGTTGTTTTCTCAGTCGGTCTCCATTATAATAACTAGCAAAAATATCTATGATTTCTCATGTGTAACTGACATCAAATTATTAAGTTCCATGTTTTTGGGATCATGTTTATCGCCCAGGTTTATTACCTCTATAAATTACTTAGTAACTCTGCAGAAGTGATAGTTTGCACAGATAACAAAACCATTACTTAATTGTTTCTTTGCCCTGTTTATTTTTGCACACCTTGATCCTGCTGCATAAGCTATATTGCTAATCACAAGGTTTGTCGGGGGGGTTCGGGCTGCAAAAACCTGAATGACGATACTGGTAAACAAGATACTTTTAACAAGTATACTTTTAATAAGTATACTTAATTACATACGTAGACTTTTAGAAAATTATTCATAAGTATACTTTAGTAAACTTTTAATGCAAGATACTTTTAGTATGCTTTTAATAAGTAACTCTTAAATATCTTTAATAAGTATACTTTCTTTAGTACTTTTAATAATATATACCTTATATATGGGGTGCGCTGTGTACTCGTGTTCGTACAAACGTACTTGTGGGGGATGAGACATGTTCTGGTTGTTTACTCCACTATCAAGCTTATGGTAACGGCCGAAAAAAATTCCAAATAAGTACACTGTTAAAAAGCATACTGTCTAAGGCAGTACTTAATTTGTACTTATATTTGACCAGGGTTATCAGTAAAGAATTTGGGCCCCCAAATAGTGGTTACATGGCAGCCCACAACGATTTTGTGGCAGACAGGTGAGAACGGTTACAGATTCCTTGACAAACGGTGAAAAACTAGCCTAGATGCCAGACACATTCTATTGTCTAGAATCAAGGGCAGGTTCCAACCAGAATTACCTATGTCTCGCTTGTGTTTAGCATGGTTTTGCTTCACTGCGCTAAAACAATGAAACACTGAAGCGAATCTTTATCTTCTATCCATTTCCCAGTAGAGGGAAAAGATTAATCCAATGGTGTGCTGAGTCTGTTTCGTTTGATGCGCAAAATATAGTAAGTCAAAAATCTGCATTTGAGGGCAATATTACACTATGTTTGGTATGTTGTCACGTACATTTTATGAGAGCTGCTCAATGGCTAACACCATGACCGAAACTATTGAGAAACCCTACTTTTAGGGCTCAATGTTTTACTAACCGAAATAGAAGCAGAGCTTCATATAGAAGCTCAACATTGCAAATTAAAGTTTTTGCCCACTGGCGGTGTTTGGCGCTACTTACTGCACAATATCATACAGCTCATGACAGAATCAACTGTAATACCACGTTCCATACTTGGGAACTTTCATATGAAATGTTTACCAACTAAACGGGCTCAATGCCCGCATTGCTTTACGTGTCTTTACCTTCGTGCATGCCGCCTACCCATTTGATCAAATGCTTTGCAATAATTGACCGTTGGTCGTACAGACGCTCAAGCATCATTCAAGGATCGCAGCTCGAGATCAGCAAACTAGTCCCGTTTTCCAGCCAAACCACGTCAAGGTCAACAACAGGCCAGATCAGCTCCCCAATTTGGAAAACGTGTGATTCAATGGGTGGGGTGTGAAGTCTCGGGGGGGGGGGGTTTTTTTTTTTTTTTTTTTTCAAAACTCATGGGCATTCGGTGACAGAGGACTACAAAAATTAAGAGTGTTTGAGTGAGAGACAGCCAAAATGCCCACAAATAGGTTTTTGGGTGACAAATTTGCAAAATTTTCCAAAAAATAATAATTATGCCGAAGTCTCGTCTATAGAGATAGGGACGTCAATTTCCCAATAAAATGGTTGTGCAGTATCTACCCCATCGGCTATATGAGCTTCTCTAGGAGCACGCGTTTTCTTTGTATTACTTTTGCTTGCTGGTGGTTTGCTATTGTCTTTCTGTGTCTGGGCTCAGACTTGGTCTTCATTCCGATATTATCTTCTGAAGACGACGATGGTCTCTCTTTACTATGCCAGATGCCATAAAACAGATAGATACATAATCCTGAAAAAAAAGGTAACACGTCATTAAATTTTTGACGTTACATGAAAACGACACTAAGGGCGGCATGATTTAGGAAAATTCTGCATGTCGTCGCCGCCTTTAGATATATAACCGCCTTTAAATCAAAATGAATATCCATAACACCAAAGAAGGAACACATAAACATTTTGAGGCAAAGGAGGAGGAAATTAATCATCTTGTCTTGTTGACAGCCCCTCCCCAATATTGTTGGTTACCGATTCATATTTCAAATAAACGCCCAGGACATTGAGTATGCTACTCTGGACGGGCACATAAGTTTTCATTTTAAAGCAAATTCTTTCAATATTACGCTATGAAATGAATGAGATAGCCAATACCCCATTTGTGAATATTTTATCGATCTAAAGGGAACATGCGCTTAACCTATCACTAAGTAAAATACTAACCTGGATATTGGTCATAATTTCTGTATTTATACAGCTATCTATCATGTTTATAGGCATTAGCGCTTATTAAAACGAATGTGGTATATTACTTGATGAGAAGAAATGGCGAGTCAGTTAATAAAATAGGCAGCAATTGATCTTTTATAATGCAAGTATTCAATAAATATAAAATTTCCCAAAATTAGCAACAAAAGTGTAACTTTGATTATTACGTACCTACAGCCATAAATGCAAGGTATGTTACCCACGTGGGCCCATCCATTTGAACCAATAGGTAAATATTTATAAATAAACTAGCCGCCGGAACGAAAGGAAGTAGAGGCACCTGAAAACAGTACAGAAATAGATCAATAACGGATGGTTATTTGTTTGATATGAAAAGAGCAGATAAGTGCTGGGTAAATTTAATCATATAAATTCAAAGCAACTACATTGTCTCTACCGAAACAATGTGAAATCAAAATACTTTTGAAACGCATAAATACTATATATAATCTGCAATATTAGCTGCACAGTTACAAATCATCGATCACTTATAATATGCGCCTACTGCGATCAAGATATACAATGTCAACATGTTCACGATCTCACTGAATGCCCAAGAACAAACACATTTCGCCAACAACTACTTCACCATCTAAAACCAGAACAACATGTAAGCAACAAACACCAACTAGCGATCAACATCCTCAAAACACAAACACTACGCCAATACCAAGAACTCCAACATCACAAATATACAAACCACAACACTAAATAAACAAAATCAAGTGTAAACCAGTAACTTTTAAGTAGTCTTTTTATAATCCAGGGGTCAAGCAATAGTTTGCAATGACCCGGCTCCAATGGAGCAAACCATGAAACTGAAACTAACTGAAACTGCTGCACAGTTGTTGAACACCATGGACGAATGCGTATTCCAGGTAAAACCCTTTTCAATGGGAGAAGAATTGTGCCCCTTGGATGATGTTAAACGAGATTTGACTATTCCAGAGGGAAGAGTTTTCCGTGGAATAGTCTAATCTCGTTGTAACATCATCCAAGGGGCACAATTCCAGAGGGAAAAGAGTTTTCCGTGGAATATGCATACGAACACACTCATCAAGGAAACCAAATTTGAAACTATTTCAATAAAGAGGATTTTGTACCTTAAAAACCAGAGGAGTCTCACTCTGCGGTTGTCGCCATATTATGAGCAGCAATAACATGATGAATACGCTTAGAATAACGATTACAAATATGGCCCAGCCTTCATTTCGTAGTAAACTATCTCCAGCAAATACAATCATTGCAGAGAAGCCAATGGAGACTCCAACTGTTGGATTGCAAAATATAGTGATTATTAAAGTTCATTTCCACGAATTAAATTACATGAAATAGGGCGTAGAAAGGAATACGCCTGGAAATTCCCCTGTGGGATGAACTGGCCTGGAATGATATGGAGGCAAGTCCCTGGACTTGGGCAATTTGTGCAGTTTGTAGAAAACATATTTTTAGGTGCGACAGGACTTTTCTGCCGCAAAAACATACCAAACAAAGGGGTGCATGTGCAGTTGTTAATCATTTATTTATTCTCATCAGGGATCCTAAATAAATCGGGGTAGGACACTCGGTCAAGAGAATGGATGCGTACTGGACACTGATCTGCATGAAATCTGTAGCTTATAGTTCGTCAGTCGTGCGTGGCGCTATTACACTACGTCATCCCCCGGCCTACGTCATGAATGCGTTTATGCATAATTATGTAGCTTATCGAAAATGGTGGCGCTATCACTATCGAAATTGTCTATGGGCATTTGTACACAGTGTAACCCGCCTGTTCTCATTTTCAATACCCTTTTAAAATATCCCGAAAATGATAGAAAATAGGGTCTTTTGAAAAACTAGGTCTTTGCAGAGAAAAATCCCAAATCACCCTAAAAAGCATTCTTTGAGCTCCACTGAGACGTTTTCGAAGACACCTTAAAATTCTGTCCACTAACCGTGACAGGATCGCGGAATGCGCTTTTGAAGAGCAAGGCACGTTTCGAGTTTTTGAGGTCTTCAGAGATTGATTTTACAATTCTTTTTACATACTGAGTGCAAAAACAGCAAGCTTCACCACTCTTGAAGACAGACGCGTTGCCTCTGCATACAAAGGGTTGAAAGATTGTACATATATATCTCTCCAACTGAATTTATTTCCGTCTCCCGCTTTCGGATACAATTGTGTGGTGGCTGTGATTGAAGAGTAGTCTGGCTCGTATCTGGAATTGCATGAATGGAAATTATATTACTGTTCTCAGATTTTTGTCTTAGGTTATAAGCTGAAGTGAAGATTGGCACCCAAGATATGACAACAAGAATTGGTTGAATAAAAATAAAAGTTTTGACTACCTTTTAAATGTTTGTTAAAGCCGCTATCAGCGATTTCTTCAAAAATGTAAACAAATCGCGCGGCCTATTTTCGTGATTTTTCATCAAAGTCCCGTTTTTTTTGTGCTGATGTACTGAAAATGGTTGTCGTAAAGACCCCTGTAAGTGGCTAAGCTTAACAAGCCGTATTTGTCAAGAAATGACAGTCGTAAATGGCATCTTCAAGACCGCTTTAAAATGCTTTATTGTCTGTTATTCACAAAGAAAGTGTTCGTATGACCTAACACTAGCAATTTAGAGACAAATTGGGCATTTTGAATTTGGAAAAAATGGCCGATTGTGGCTTTAACAAAACAGAAGACAGCGTCAATGTCCATTGTATTTTATCAGTTTATAGCGGTTTATGTTTCAGACCCTTGACATGTTTTGCCACATAACTAAGCATTACAGATAGTGCAAACTATTCCTTATTTTAATCATTTTAGTCAGGCGAATGATTTGTGTCATTCCTTACCTAAATCAGAGCAACTTTAATTTTGAGCCCTGGGGGAAAACCTTTTTCACTATTTTTGCACTTTTTACTCCGTATGTGTGAAACAGTAGGCTGTAGATATAGCCAAAATATACCTCATGAATGATCCGGCGATCAATATCGTGTGCTTTTCAACCTGATAATTGGATCATTTTATTTTGATCCCTGTATAATCTTTGACTTCCCTCTACCTGGTTATAGCTACCATTCCAGATAAGCTATCATGCATTTTTTGTGTAGATGATAGTGTGAAAGCAACTATAGTCCGACGGGAGTCATTGTCCGGGCTCCATAGACGATAAACGGATTAAAGCGTGAAACTGATGTTGTGTGAAGAGTCAACTGAATTGAGTGCCCTATTCTTTACCGTTGTAGCCGGACTGTGAGTACGCCGGACTAAAATTACTTCTACACCGCGATTGTGTATAATAAGCATGATAAGTGAAAACTAAATTTCTTGAAACCTAAATGACTATTTTTTTTCCATAAAATTAAAGAACCGTCAAATTAACACCCATTCCGAACTTCTGAATTGGATGGGATACCAAAAATGAACATTGTCTCCACAGAAAATGCTACTCATTTCCTTTATGCGTTGAACATTACCCAAATCTGATGTTTCGGGCCAACAACTCTTCACATCTAATAACCATAACAACATGTAAGCAACAAAACACCAACTCCGATCCACAAATCTCAAAACCAAACACTACGCCAATACCACGAACTCCACACACAAATAACAAACCACACCTAAATAAACAAAATCAGGTAAACCAGTAACTTTTAAGTGTCTTTTTATAATCCGGGGACAAGCAATAGTTTTTCAATGACCCGGCCCAATGGAACAAACCATGAAACTGAAACAACTGAAACTGCTGCCAGTTTGTTGACACCATGGACGAATGCGTATTCCAGGGGTCAACCCTTTTCAATGGGAGAGAATTTTGTCCCTTGGATTATGTTAAACGAGATTTGCTATTCTAGGGAAAGGCGTTTTCCGTGAATAGTCTAATCTCGTTGTAACATCATCCAGGGGCCCAATTCCAGAGGGAAAAGAGTTTTCCGTGGAATATGCATACGAACACACTCATCAGAAGGAAACCACAATTTGAAACTATTTCGATAACAGGATTTTGTACCTTAAAAACCAGAGGAGTCTCACTCTGCGGTTGCGCCATATTATGAGCAGCATAACTGATGAATAGTGGGGACGCTAGAATAACATTCAACTATGGCCCACCCAGCCTTCATTTCGTGTAACTATCTCCAGCAAATACAATCATTGCAGAGAAGCCAATTGGAGACTCCAACTGTTGGATTGCAAAAATTAGTGGATTATAAAGTTCATTTCCACGAATTAAATTACATGAACAAGTGACGTAGAAAGGAATAGCCTGGAAATTCCCCTGTGGGATGAACTGGCCTGGAATGATATGGAGGCAAGTCCCTGGGCGTGGGGCAATTTGTGCAGTTGTAGAAAACATATTTTTAGAGGGTGCGCGACAGGACTTTTCTTTGTCTGGCCGCAAAAACATACCAAACAAAGGGGTGCATGTGCGCGATTGGTTATCACATTTAATTTATTCTCATCAGGGATCCTAAATAAATCGGGGGGAGGACACATGGTCAAGAGAATGGATGCGTACTGCACACTGATCTGCATGAAATCTGTAGTCTCTTATAGTTCGCCAGTCGGGCGTGGCGCATTACCTACGTCAAAGCCCCCGGCCTACGTCATGAATGCGTTTATTATGTCATAATTAATGTAGCTTAATCGAAAATGGTGGCGCTACACTTCGAGATCGAATTGTCTTTGGACATATTGTTCATTTTGTCACAGGTCACCCGCCGTTCTATTTTCATACCTAGGCCTTTTAAAATATCCCGAAAATGATAGAAAATAGGGTCTTTTGAAAAACTCAGGTCTTTGCAGAGAAAAATCCCAAATCACCCTAAAAAGCATTCTTTGAAGCTCCACTGAGACGTTTTCGAAGACACCTTAAAATTCTGTCCACTAACCGTGACACGATCGCGGAATTGCGCTTTTGAAGAGCAAGGCACGTCGAGTTTTTGAGGTCTTCAAGATTGATTTTAACAATTCTTTACATACTGAGTGCAAAAACAGCAAGCTTCACCACTCTTGAAGACAGACGCGTTGCCTCTGCATACAAAGGGTTGAAAGATTGTACATATATATCTCTCCAACTGAATTTATTTCCGTTCTCCTCCCGCTTTCGGATACAATTGTGTGGTGGCTGTGATTGAAGAGTAGTCTGGCTCGTAACCTTGAATTGCATGAATATGGAAATTATATTACTAGTTTCTCAGATTTTTGTCCTTAGGTTATAGCTAGTGAGATTGGCACCCCAGATATACACAAGCAATTGGTTGAATAAAAAAAATACAAGTTTTGACTACCTTTTAAATGTTTGTTAAAGTTAAAAAGTTAAAAAAAAAAAAAACATTTCTTCAAAATGTAAAACACTCGCTCGCCCATTTTCTTTGATTTTTCATCAAGTCCCGTTTTTTTGCGCTGATGACTGAAAATGTTGTCGTAAAGACCCCTGTAAGTGGCTAAGCTTAACAAGCCGTATTTGTCAAGAAATGACAGTCGTAAATGGCATCTTCAAGACCGCTTTAAAATGCTTTATTGTCTGTTATTCACAAAGAAAGTGTTCGTATGACCTAACACTAGCAATTTAGAGACAAATTGGGCATTTTGAATTTGGAAAAAATGGCCGATTGTGGCTTTAACAAAACAGAAGACAGCGTCAATGTCCATTGTATTTTATCAGTTTATAGCGGTTTATGTTTCAGACCCTTGACATGTTTTGCCACATAACTAAGCATTACAGATAGTGCAAACTATTCCTTATTTTAATCATTTTAGTCAGGCGAATGATTTGTGTCATTCCTTACCTAAATCAGAGCAACTTTAATTTTGAGCCCTGGGGGAAAACCTTTTTCACTATTTTTGCACTTTTTACTCCGTATGTGTGAAACAGTAGGCTGTAGATATAGCCAAAATATACCTCATGAATGATCCGGCGATCAATATCGTGTGCTTTTCAACCTGATAATTGGATCATTTTATTTTGATCCCTGTATAATCTTTGACTTCCCTCTACCTGGTTATAGCTACCATTCCAGATAAGCTATCATGCATTTTTGTGTAGATGATAGTGTGAAAGCAACTATAGTCCGACGGGAGTCATTGTCCGGGCTCCATAGACGATAAACGGATTAAAGCGTGAAACTGATGTTGTGTGAAGAGTCAACTGAATTGAGTGCCCTATTCTTTACCGTTGTAGCCGGACTGTGAGTACGCCGGACTAAAATTACTTCTACACCGCGATTGTGTATAATAAGCATGATAAGTGAAAACTAAATTTCTTGAAACCTAAATGACTATTTTTTTTCCATAAAATTAAAGAACCGTCAAATTAACACCCATTCCGAACTTCTGAATTGGATGGGATACCAAAAATGAACAGTGTCTCCACAGAACAGTATGCTACTCATTTCCTTTATGCGTTGAAAATACCCAAATCTGATGTTCAGGGGACTGGACTTACGGATATGATGTGATGATGAGATGCTGATGATGATGATGATGATGATGATGATGATGATGATGATGATTGATGATAAATGATGATGAATCACCAGGCCCAGCCCTTTGTTCTCCGACAGCTCACGTTAAAAACACAGGCTTGTATAAAATACATGTATACAAACAGCATGTATACACAGCTTTTGTCCAAAATAAAGAAGAAATCCGTAGCCAATGTTTATGAATATCTCACCTAAGGGTAAGCACGCACGCAGCGACCAGCGTGTATGGAAATAGTGTGCCGGTAGCGACGATATTGACCAATGATTCAATATCAAACAACATCCCCGTAATACCTTTGAAAACAAATAACAAAGATAAATAGAAAAATTCAATTGTCACAGACAAGTTCGTTGTGTAAGATAAATAGAAATGTTCAATCGTCACAGACAAATTTGTTGTGGCGATTAATAGAAAAGTTCAATTGTCACAGACAAGTTTGTTGTGGAAGATTAATAGAAAAGTTAAATTGTCACAGACAAGTTTGTTGTGGAAGAAACAGATGCATGCTTTTTACGATTAGAAAAATATGATTAGAAAAATAAAAACTATGATTAGAAAAATATCTATTGTATTCCTGTCGTACGCTGGCTCATGTTCTTTTGTGAAAGGTAGCCAATATTCTATTGGGCACATATGGGCGTAAATCTATCAAACTATCTAATCTGGTTGAATATTAATATTCAGCCGCGTTGCAACGATGCCGTAAATGATTATACAAACAAATTATTTACAAATTTCCATAATACATCAATACATTAAAGAACGCAAAGATAGATACAAACACTGAAGATCATTAGAGAGATGGTCAATAAAGGTAAAGACAGGTATGAGACATACCGGTATGCCCCCCCCCAAAAAAAAAATTACTCGAGAGCATACTTATTGATTTCAAAAAGTTTAATGATTTGAATTATTTAGATTTTTGTGTCTGTGTGTTGTCTTTGATCGGAAAATATTTTTGGGTTTTGGATCATTGCAATTTCTAGTATTATATTTATGAATACCCATCAAAAGTGGTTGGCTGATTTGTACTGTACCTATACATGAATGAACCCAATACCAGGCTATACATGTCGAAATAAGAATGTTATGATCAGAAAATAATGGTGCGGTGGCTTCTAAAACAGGGGATTTGATGCGGTTCATGTATTCCATTTTACATTAGACTTACGAGTGTTGAATACCATTGTAGTGTTACCTGAGGATTCGTGAGAGCTTTTCTTGGGAAATGTAGGCCTCGATATGGAAAGCATGTAATGATGCTGCGATCGCGTAAAGGCTTAATGTTGGACCTAATTCATAAGCAAACTTGATAGTTTGGCAAATCTGATAAGACGCCATCCACACGGATTACTGATAAGTCTGCTAGTATTTTGAAGGGCTCTTTTCAGAGCCACTTCCTTAATCTGACAGCAGGCAAGGGCGGTCTTCAGCACTGAATACGGCTATTCTTAGGAACCATCATTAGGCTGGCTGCTCACATAGTTCATTCCTAGTTATTTTGTCGTAATGAAGTCAGAGCACTTGATTAGAAATTCTTTGGCTTGAACTAGAGAATCTTAAAAAATTAATGTTAATGTTTTATAGCTGCCATATTGCCGAGTATTCAGTGATAAGATTATCTACTCACTCAAAACCTTTCAAACTGTCTTTAATAACATTTGACAATAATGTTTACTTTAACACAACCCCGTGAAACAGCGTGTCATTTGGCACATCTTTAACAATGAAGTTTTATCATTTTATCAAAATCATTTCTTAGTTCACGGGGATTAAAGGGTTACAAAAAGGTTAAACAATTATTTGTCGTTGTCTTCTATGAATTTAGAGCAATCAAATGTGATATTTGTTGTCTTACTTTACTTTTTGTACAATATGAAATTTCACTTTCCTTGTGTTTAGTTTTAAAATCGTGTGTCATTATTGGGAGCCCTTGGGGTGACCCCATTCAAGTCCATAAGGGTCCTTTCAAATGGAATCTTATCTACCTAGCGTAGGCCTTACCAGCAAGAGCGCCACATACAAAGCAGCCAACAATTGGCGTGTGGAACCTGGGGCTGATGTATCCCATCCAGCTAAACACAAGGCCATCCTGTGCCATTGAGTACAAAAATCGAGGCAATGCAAACATACATCCAAATAAACTAAAAGAATCAATATGAAAGAGAAAAGAAATCATACATCAGATGTCCATTTGACACATTACTCAAGTGCAAACACACACACACATTAAAACCTATAAAAACTCCCTTCAGACTTGCAAGTGGTATATTTTAAATGTATATAACTAGCTCAAGTCACCTTTTATGCTTGGCGGTACATTGAAGGTTATTCATGGTGACCTCCAGTGTAAAAAATGTGTTTGAATCATATATCGGTACACTATTAGCGTACACTGCTATAATATATGATTCGCAACTTCTAATCCCCCCCCCTCCCTCCCGTTAAACTTTTTATCAATTTTCAAAATTCAAAAAAGTACTGACAATAACGAAAATCCACTTGGCGATGTATGCTGAAAATTCTGTGGGTTTTACATGTTTGCGTTTCTTATGTACGCCAAATTTAGTAAAAAGGATGACGTTTAAAAGTTGCAAAAGAAGTTTTAAAAGTGTTTCCTGTACCGATGGTCTTTAAAAAAAGAATAAAGGTCTTTTTAGTTAAAAGGTTAAACGACTGTATCGATAGTCTTTACACAAAGGTATTGGGTGTTTTAGCAAGAGATGATTCTGCCAGCTATCCGAGATTTATCTTTTTAAACCAAAATAAAGTTATTGTTTAGGAAATTGGGTTATGACTGTCTACCCGCATCACCTAGAAGAAAATGAGCCTATGGGCAAAGTATTTCTTGGGGATATTAATATTGCCATATGAGCAACAACATCAAAAGCAAATATTGTTGATGTAAAATGTCACGCATTGGTGAAAGTATATACCTAGTGATCAATCCACATATGCCGCCAAAAGTAATGATATATGACGCCACCCACCACCCAACTTGATCAAATGCTGTTGGTAGAGGTGTCTCTTCATCTAAGGCATAGTAGGGGACCATTAATGTAATGACGGCAGCCACACCCAAATAAAAGAGAAATACCAGCGAGACAGATAGCATGGTGCTGAGTGGAATGTTGCGTTGAGGATTCTGCGCCTCTTCACCTGTAGTGAAACAAATTAACGATCAATTATACATTGACGAATACTACGATTCGATCCTCATCCTCAACCCCAACGACCTGAGATTTTGGTATCATTGGAAGGTATGTATTTTTCTCATTTCATCTGCATTTTTTTTCCATTATGATGCTATGAACATTTTACGGTTTAAAGGCGACAAAAATAAAAAACCCTGTTTTACGGGCCCGACCGACCCCGATTTTTCAGTTTTGCAGAATTTTTTTTTTAGTTTTTCCAAAAATCATGTAAAATCAGCCTGTTTTAGCCCAAATTGATCAATTTTGGCAAATTTTTGTTAGAAAATTTGTTTGTAAAAATTGTCCTTTTTTTCTCTTGATTTTTCAGATTTGGGGGCTATTTTAAGCCAATTTTGATCTCCAGAAAAGAAAAAAAAAATAAAAAATTCGCTCGACCGACCGACCCTACTCGAAAGGTCCGCTCGCCCGTAAAACAGGGTTTCTTTTTTCGTCGCCTTGCCAGAAAATATTTTAGAGTAACCTACGGGCTATTGTAATGCACACAATTAAAGGGTACAAGAATGTGAAAAATGTATTTGTCGTTGTCTTCTATGAAACTAGAGCAATCAAATGTGATATTTGTTGTCTTGCTTTACTTTTTGTACATTATTAAATTTCACTTTCCTTGTATATAGTTTTAAAATTATGTGTCATT
>JAMKCH010003435.1:0-47136 GCA_023653785.1 Ophioderma brevispina | reverse complement strand
ATAAAACAAATTTCTGATAGTGGATCAAAACCAAGATTTAATTAATTTGATGCCTATATTACAGTCAGCAGTTTTTTGAGGCACACTTTCATGAATTATCGTGTTATATTGTCACAAATGTTACTTGCGTGAGTCGAAAAGTCAAATTAAATAAAGCATAGTAACCTTTTGAAATCATATCTGGATTGAACATACCCCGCCCAAACTCTCCGTCGCACTGATTGACAGCAACCTAGTAGTAGAACGCACAACTGGGCGCCAAATTCAGTCCCTGACTATACTGGCTATATCCCATATACACCTGGCCCAAATTTAATCGCTTTGCCCTGTTTTTTCGATCGTTTGTGTCAAAGCGACCATGTTGAAAGTTTTTCCGAAATATTACATTTTTTTGCCAGGTCTGCTCTTTCATTTAACCTCCACTTTAAAAAAGCGTGCAAAAAGGCTGATATCTAGCCGCCCCGAAAGGACGCAATCCCCCAAACAAAAGTGCAGTTTTTGGATTTTTCATGGTTATAGGTGTGGTTTCTATGGGAACATTTACCGGAAAAGAGCCGGATAAGGGATTAAATGTGCTCACTAGAAACTGACCTCCCTCACCTATTTACCGGTAATCAACCCTGCAAAATTTTTCCTCTCGCGGATCTGGCAAATAGCGGTGTACGTTACCGGTAAACGCCAATTAGAAACACACTCCGTTCCGCGACAGTGCGCATGCCAGCGAGGAAACGGAAATTGAATAAACCGCGTGAATTTCGATCGACCGCTAGGCCCTAAGAAGAGAGGAGGGAGGGAGGTGGAGAAGGAGGGGGGGGGGAGAGTGGACGTAGCGTGTGTACTTTGTATACTAGATAGATTATTTAAATATGAAAAGAAATTCGTCCTTATTCGGCGGTGCCTCCTTGATCCTTACGTACATTCTCTTCTCTCCTCTTGTACAATCACATTTACCTCTACCCTTCTCTTCCTTTCCTAACCTATTCACTACCATACTGCCCCCCTCATTTGCCTCTGAATTTTGACTGTAAAATTCAAAATTGACATCAATCCCTACTTCTGGCAAATCCCCGCCATATTTGTGACTTGAAAAAGTCAACCCACAATGCTTTGCGTTGACCTCAATGTACGACCTTTTGCCGGCAAGTTTTATGTGAAGTTGATCGAGAGCAGCCAGGTAGTATTTACCGTAAACAGTGCCCAATAGAAACTGACCGTTTTCTGCCTTTTCTCTGTGCTCTTTCCCTGTAAGTAGATTTTCCCGGTAAAAATGCAGGAGCTCAATAGAACCACCTTACTTTGTGGTGCACGCAATATCGTGTTGTATTGATTTTAAAAAAGCAGGTTTTCCAACTGGAAGAGGCGACAAATCCTACTTGCAATGTTGATTGTGGTACACGAGTTCGTGTCTCATTACCTGGCAATGCCCATTGAAAAATCCCCAACACTGCAAACTTATGGTTTTGGGGGTTTGCGTCTTTCGGGCGTTCTATCTCGGCCATTTCTGCACGCTTTTTTACAAGCCAGGTATTAAATGAAAGAGTAAGACCTAGACAATAAAATGTATATTTCGAAAACTTTCAAAGTGGTTTGACTTTGACACAATACTGATCGAAAAACATGCCGAGATACTTTTTGTGCCAGGTGTATTTATCAGCTACTCAAAACCCCACAAAAAAGTGTGCTCAGCAACAGTGGCAAGGTGGATTAAGACACTCATGAATATTTCAGGTGTAGATGTGACAGCTTACAAAGCACATAGTATCCGGGCTGCAAGTACCTCTAAGGCCAGTGCCTCTGGCGTGCCATTAGATGAAATTCTGAAAACTGCTGGTTGGACCAACGCTAGGACGTTTGCCACATACTACAACAAGCGTATTGTTTCGGAAGCTAAATTTGCAAAAGCAGTGTTAGCAGGGAATAAGAAATAAAAATACCATGAATCAAACATAATCAAATAGGGTTTTATCAGACATCAACTAAGCAAGAGCAAAGCGCATAGCCCATTAAAACTTATAATACATGCAGTTGGCAGGTCACACCAGTTTTGAGTGAATGCTAAATTTAGATGAGGGCGGAGATAAAAAACTTAAGTCTTTGTAGTTTGTTGTTTTCTTTAGAGGAAAATTAAACCAAAGAAAACTGTATACTAGTGTTATGTTTTGTGATTTAAGGGAGGTGGACATAGGTCAGGCCCAGTGGCTTTGAAATCTCACGGAATTTCCTCTTGCCATTGGGAGCACCGGAGAATTGAAAAGTTAACCGAGACTTACCTTTAGGTGAGTTGAAGGTTGACTGGAATTCTCTGGTGCTCCCGATGACAAGAAGGAAATTACGTGCCAAAAAAAAAAAAAAAAAAAAGGTACACGAGTTCGTGTCTCAGTACACTGCAATGCCCATTGAAAAATCCCAAAACTGCAACTTATGGTTTTGGGGGTTTGCGTCTTTCGGGCGTTCTATCTCGGCCATTTCTGCACGCTTTTTTACAAGCCAGGTATTAAATGAAAGAGTAAGACCTAGACAATAAAATGTATATTTCGAAAACTTTCAAAGTGGTTTGACTTTGACACAATACTGATCGAAAAACATGCCGAGATACTTTTTGTGCCAGGTGTATGTACGCACACAGGACCGGACAGAAATACTACATATTCCCTTTTCTATCTATTTTCTATCACCCTTGTAGTCAATAATCCTTTTTCCATTTATTTTGCGAATACACAATTCTTTGGTCGTGCTTAATAAATCCGAACATATATTGTTAAAAACCCTATATCCATCAGCTGACACGTTTAGGATGCGTATTTGGACACCCTTTATCAACACACTACATAAACAATATATACATAATATTCTAAATAAAACTTACAAAAACACACTTGATATTCTAGAAGATATTTTTGAGTGGAAGTTGTTCATCAGTCAGAGATAATTCCTAAATGTAACCCACATATGTATACAAAAAGACCAATTTGCAAAATAAAAGTTGATTCTCCCTTTGTGGTACTCCTACTAGCATTAAGTTGCTCCTCCAACTTTATTTTAGTTTAAATCCGAACAAATTTAACTTAGTGAAATAAAAGTGGATATTTTATATGTTAAGGAATAACATATTACAATCTCATGATATCCTTATCGCCATATACCTCGACAACATCACTAGGATCCTGATAAATGCGGTCAGTGATAAAATGACCAGGTGCCATTTATTTTAAAGATTCTATAATAACTGGCTAAACTGGCAGGTAAAATAAAGATGTCGATATACACAAGACCTATATGTCAAGCCAACGTGCTCCTAATCAAATGAGGATAAAATGCAACTTTTAAGACGTACACTATCGGTCCGAGATCAGTTTTGACAGAATTGGTCATTGACGTCAAGTAAATTACCTCATTAATGTTACGCCTTTTTGTACATAATTGAAGACTACACCCTTCTATTTTAAGTGGCAACTACACGCACAATTATTTCATTAGTCCTTTCATTCGGCAGCCCACTGTATGAAATTCTCTTAATTAACCTAATTTAAGCTGCTCATGGTGAGTTTGGCCTCAGTTTAAATACAAGTAGAAACTAAACAGCTACTTTCTCGCGTTACACGCATGCATAATTGCTTTGAACAGCAAGGGAGCGTTTTCAAACGACATATCTTTGATTTTTCGCGCCAAACGGCGTATTTCTGGTATGAGAAGTAGCAACTCACGAAAGCGATCTGTTCCCTCGTTGTTGTTCAGCTGCACGTGGCCATGTAAGACATAGTAATAGCGTTTACTCAGTTCGCCAACAGAAGCTGCGTCGGTGAGATCTTCAGTTTCTGCAAATACATGAAAAAAATAAATTAAATAAAAAGTACTCAAATAACTGCCCTGTCGTTTTGTACTGAAACGCACTTATAAACCACCAAATGACCATTTTATTGTCATATCCTTCGCTCATTTAAAAATGGGCCATACCCTAAAAATAATGTATTTAGAACATTTTTTTCTCATGTAGCCCGTCACTCAAATGGTTCTCAAACGTTTCCTTCAGCTCCAAAGAACCATCTTTGTTTCTTTAAAGAGCCATTTCAGGTAATATAGAACCATTTAGGTTCTTTAAAGAACCGTTTAGAACATTTAGGAAACCGCATTTTTTGGGATCATTTTATATTTTATTTTCAAAGAATAAAGAAGGTATCTTATTTGCGGCCTTTAGAGCACCATTTTGGAAGGGTTCTGCATAGCAAAAATATGGTTCTGGGTTGGAGAGCGAGAAAGAAAGAAAGAAAGAAAGAAAGAAAGAAAGAAAGAAAGAAAGAAAGAAAGAAAGAAAGAAAGAAAGAAAGAAAGAAAGAGAAAGAGAGAGAGAGAGAGTAAAGATAGAAGAATAGAACTGCACACTTTTCACACAGTATGTTTCGATGTCGAATATTGGTATATTTATCCCAGGTCAAATTATCGTTTGGATATGTATTATTTACCTGCATTCAGGAAATTGACGACCTTCAGGCACAGGTATTCCTGGAAACTAACGCGAAGTCCTTGGTATTTGGTCACCATGGAAGTAGCCATGTCAATGATCTCCAACCCCTCCTGTCCAAACCGCCGAAGTTCGTCCTCGCTGGGAATGTAGCCATTCAAAACGACCGCCAAATCGTTGAAGAGCTTCGCTGGTTGTCCTTGTAGAGTTGACAGCAGCATACTCTCACACCAGCTGTTGCTCAGGAGCAAGGTGAGATCGGGGACGTTCAACTTCTCGTGGAATTGCATGTTCTTCGACCATTGGACGTGTTTATAGATCATCTTGTCCATTAGTTTGCATAGAAGTTCAAAGAGTTCCAGATACCCGGCGTTTTCATTTTTATCCAAGTTTATAGGTAGGGTCAATGGCTCCATGGTTTCGGCTCGTTCGGCCTGCAATAGGGCTTCAAATTCGGGGACGATGGCCATTTGAGCAGATGGCGCATTCTTGGTGGCAGCTGCATTTGCTACAGCTACAGCAGCCGCAGACAAGTCGCAGATGTTTGGGCTTCGTCCGCGGAAGAACTCGCTGATAGGTGGGGCAATTGAGACGGCGGGAAATTCAAAACGGGAACTATTGGCACTAGCTGGGGAGAAGGTACTACTTGGAGAATATGAGGTAGAAGATAGCTGGTCAGATATGCCGTCACTGCGGGTTGGGCTATTGGTCATAGGTTTCATCTCGCTTGCTTGCTGAAGCTCGCGGTCGTACTCTTCGCCAGTCATTATACGCTCAATATCCTCCGGCGTTAACTGCAGAAGTACAAGAATGTGAATAAAATTAAATTATTTTAATATAATTCGATCGGAAAAGGTTAAGTTTCCCCTTTTCTCTATTAAATATTCTTGTTAAAGTCGGCACTTTTTATGGTCCTTCTACATATTTAGCAATGCGTAAATATATAAAATTATTCTAACTCAATTTGTAATGTTTCTGCAAATAATACGAACACACTTTCATAAAGGTAGAAAAATAGGCCTACTCGTATGTCATTCAATGTCACTCGGAAGCATGAATGAGATAAAAGTTATCTATATTTTTGTTTTGAACAAATTCTTTTCTTTTTTGATAAAATCCATTTACACTCGTTACTTTTAGCTTAATCAACTGTTAATACGTGTTGTACATGTGGTGTGCATTCAAATATATACTGATATAACGATAACATGTCATCTTGTGAGTGCAAAAAAGGCTCATTTGTGGATTATGGAACAGTGACTGTATGTGAAAGTGCACATTTTGAGCCATGTTAATTAGGGGTTTCTACACGCAAGTCCACCATAGGCACTGTGCAGTGACCTGTGCAATAGAGGTTGTCAGTTCGAATCTAGCGCTTGGGCCAAGCGCACATGAGTCTCCCCCAACACGTACGTGAGCCGCGGGTTGGTACAATTTGTGACCCCCACTTTAGAGACCCTACTTTATAGAGATCCCACTTTTATTTCACATGCGAGTATAACTTCACAAGATTTAAGTGATGAACGTAAACTATTAACTATACACTGTTTTTGACGAAAACAAGACACCTCCTCTCAAGTTGACCAAATTTAGGAGTTTATCCTTGTATACCTGGAGAACTATGCATGGTGTTAACTTTGAAACACTGTGAACCAATGTCATAAGCGAGAGAAGGGTGCATATACGTTTTAACGCAAAACTGGTTTATATGATTTCATTTTTCAAATTAGAAGATGTGTCAACCAGGAATTGAAATATGGAGGAAATTGAAAGTGTGGACGAGGGTACAGAACTGGGTTGCATCCTTTGGGCAACCGGAAGATGGCGCAATTAAGCAAACGGAAGGAAAATTATGGTTGCACTTAATTGTGTTCCACGAAAACCAAGTCTAACGCACTGTTGTGTGATTTCGTCTTCCTTAACCGTGGTCCCGGAGAGTGGGCGGAGAAGAATCTTGGAACGAAGTAGCAAAATAAATCCTGCAATTTTAGGCCAAATTGTCCGCTCCCACGCCTGCAATTTTTTGAAAATTTTCAGTTTCCAAGCCTTACTTTCGGAGAACCCAATCATTCACAGGTCCCCCAATTTTCAGAAATCGGGGCTGCCACATCCTACCGTGAAAAAAGTTAGGTCCCTCCCTTGAAATACTGGTAACTAACATATTAGCAATCATACAGTATTTTGCTTGTTTTCGAGCAAGAGGATTGACATATATACTGGGTCACGTTATGTGGTAAGTGTGTCACATCTTGTGTCACACAGTTTCTTCTAATTGTCATTGTTATAGGATAAATGTGTTCATACCCAACAGATTTCAAACGTGACAATATCAGTGCGTCACACACTTTCCTTACGATTGTAACTATAGGCGTTTTGATGTTGTTGGTAGTATAAATGCACGAGAGCTTATGAGTTTGAAGTCAAATGCTCAACGGTGAGGTTTTTGCCGTCCAGCGACGATATAGCATTGCTGCAGTTTTTGAGATTAGACCTACACTAAAAAACAGTAATGAAATAAAATAACTTAAATGATAATTCTGATAAGCGGTTCAGTTATTCCGCAAACGGCCCATCCAAGCATAGCTAGATCAAGACAATTTTGGAACCGTTTTGTACGTTTTAAAACTCAAATCCTCACACTTGGAACACCCTACACGGGTATATTTATATCGACTTATCTCATCACGTTTTCTTTTCAAGATTAAACAAATCACAACCAACTTAATAATACAATCTGTCTCTTTCCAAGGTTGGGGTCGAGGGCACCAAGACACTATATGAACAAGTATCAGTGGAAAGAAAGAAACGATATTAAGAAGTGGAAATCAGTTTCTTTGCACATCATAACTTATAAAAGGCGGGCCATCACTGGCGCTGCCGCGTGGTAGCACTCACTTGCAAATAATATACTGCATTTTACGCGCAAATTAAAACAGAAGTTAACCATTTTCAGCATACTGTCACTGATCGGAGTCGTAAAGTTAACGAATTTTTACCACCAATGTGAGGTGAGACACGTGTAAAATGCTTGAAAAGTCCAATGACCCCTTCTAATATTGTAGAGTATAGTAACTTTTGTTATTGATCTGTATCTATAGTTCTAATCAATTAAATGAGTTCCTGTTTTCCATCGCTGTCAATTGATCAATATGAAACATATAATGGACATCTTTAAAATAAAATATGAAAAAAGGATATGATTTAATCATGCATAATTTGATATGTCGGTTAAACCTCAGACATCTTATTTGATGTATTAGTTCGATCCTTTTGTATGACGCCGTATGTAGTTCATAACATCAATGATTTCTTAAGAATGTTGTCGTATGAAATGATATGTTGACATAAAGACGGGCGCATTTTTATTAGTTTTTTCTTTGTTTTAACATTCAGAAAAGTCATGAAAATAGCTGCATTTCAAGGGGCTGGTTCACAAAAACAAACGTCTCAACCGTATCAAATGGATGGGGTGCGAAAGAGTGCGTTCGAATAGGGGCACGGATGTCGGCGAAAAGGCATTGGAAGAGGAAATATTTCGGTAAGAAATGTTTCCAAATGAGGCTCTTCAAAATTGTTTGTAGTCGTCTTAAACAGGAGGGATCACTGGCTCATTTCATCTCACGAGTTGGACTAGATTAAGTCCTTAACCCTAACTCCCTATCTGTTTCTAGCCTATGTCCCGGGAGAGAGTGAAGGAATAGCGGGAGAGAGTGAAGGAATAGCGGAGAGAGTGAAGGAATAGCGGGAGAGAGGAAGGAATAGCGGGAGAGAGTGAGGAATAGCGGGAGAGAGTGAAGGAATAGCGGGAGAGAGTGAAGGAATAGCGGGAGAGAGTGAAGGAATAGCGGGAGAGAGTGAAGGAATAGCGGAGAGAGTGAAGGAATAGCGGGAGAGAGTGAAGGAATAGCGGGAGAGAGTGAAGGAATAGTGGGAGAGAGTGCAGGAATAGCGGGAGAGAGTGAGGAATAGCGGAGAGAGTGAAGGAATAGCGGAGAGAGTGAAGGAATAGTGGGAGAGAGTGCAGGAATAGCGGGAGAGAGTAGCGGGAGAGAGTGAAGGAATAGTGGGAGAGAGTGCAGGAATAGCGGGAGAGAGTGAAGGAATAAGCGGGAGAGAGTGAAGGATAGCGGGAGAGAGTGGAGAATAGCGGAGGGGGAAGGAGAAAGCGAAATTGGGTCAGTCTCGACGGCGTTGCTGGTCCGGCCAGCAATTTCGTGCCCATATTTGCCTTCGTTTGAAGACGTCAATCGCTACATCCGGACTTTGTGCATTTTGTCCCACTCATGCTGTCGGTTGTTCTGTATGAGTGGGGGCGTTAGGACGCGGTTCATTACTTACGAGGGAGGGGGGCTGGGAGAATTTCCAAGTTGGTTTGAAAATTCTGAACCCCCTCTATTCACATGGTAAATTACACACCCCCCTACTGCCACATGCAAATTTACATTACACAACCCCCCCCCCCCAAATATGCATAGAGTTCAGATCACTTTATTAATTACAGGCCTATGCTTAACTCCCGTTAACTGGTGTCCATTGTTCATACATGTTACAGGCCAAGAAGTTAATGATCTGATGCTTGGCTTCATTTTTATTTCAATTTCATATTCTTCAAAAAGGCCGCGGGAAAAGGCAAAGCGTTTTCATACAATAAAAAAAGTCAATTATCAATCAATATGTTTCCCATTCCAAAATAGTCATGGCACTTAATAAATGTCCTGTCCTGTCCCTTTTCCCAGTGGGTAATCAACGCTGGAACGTCGAAAATACGTCGAGAGTTTTAGCAAATTTACAGCACTATTTTAGTCGAAAAATCAAATCGTTTGACTCGTTCGGAAAACTGGTGTCGATTCAATTTTGCATTTTCGACGTAAATTTATAAAACCGTCGACCTGTTTCGACGGCGCAACGTCTTTCGACGTCGCTCTAAACTACTATGCCCGCTGGGTTGCTCTTGAAAGTCTTTTTTGCCAGATCAAGGATTTAATTTACATTCATTACATTGTTATACACTATTAATATTTCTTTTATTCTTCTCTTCAATCCTTCACTTGCGCTAACCATGCGCATCGCCTCTTCCTCACTCCAATCCTCCCCTTATCACTTGAGTATTCATCTTGTCTGAAATATCTCGATCTTGCTGCTAGTGATGTAAATTTCTTTGACAGATTGGGAGGGGTTGATTAAATAACGAAGAAACAGGGTTTGCTGAAAAGCTTCCTAGCACATTTGGAAGCTAAAAAGCCTTACTGAAATGGCGCGCAATCATTTAAGAATTTTAAACTACTTAGTAAAAATTAGGCTAATTTTTGCAAAACACAGATAAACAGGCATACCATGGGGGATGATCATATTGACCATCCCCCTCGTCAAAATGTTGGGGGATCACCCGTCCCCCATCCCCCTCGTCAAAATGTTGGGGATCGCCCCCCCCCCCACCAGATTTACGCCCTATGCCTGCACTGTAGAAACCATGGACAATAACCCTTCTGATCTTGTCTTTCTTGTTTCCTGTATGGGTAATTTATGATGTTTTGAAGATATTTGTTAAATTCATGAACTAGCAACATTTTCAATCTCCCTTGTTCTACAGGTTGTCCCCATTCGTATTCATGCTATTTTCCTATTTTGAATTTCGTTTCTCCCCTTTTTCGCTCCTGGCCCTCATTTCTTTCTTTCTTTGCATTTCAGCAACATATTCAGATGATCACTTCCTACTGATTTCATCATTAATGTTTTTTTGACTAAATCTCTGACATGCTTTCATGTCCTCTAAGATAAGTTTTCGTTCGCCCAAACATCATCTCAAATTGGCATTCGATGGAAGTCATCTGGCTTCCTTTTAGCCTCCCTCTTCACCAGCAATATGTTAAAAAAGGCTGATCAGAGATTTCCGAGGATGGCGTCCTCAATTTTCAACAATTGTGTTTTTAGCATATACATAATGTTTGTCCATATAATATCACTGTGTGAAATAACTAGCTCAATCGAATTCCTTCAATATAGAAAAGCCACCAACGTGTTTAAAATTTCCGGATCCGATTTTTGTTAATGCACGGTTATCCTATGGCACTGTTATAACTGTACATAAATGTGTACTGCATGAAAACGAAAACCGATTCATCTCTACCTTTGAATAAGCATTTTTATGTTAGTATCTTTAGTTCTAGTTGTACTATTTACTACACAAATATATATTGCGAAATCTTCTGAGTCATCCTTTACACAGCAGCCAAATGTATCGTCTTTTAGGTCAGAATCTATGATTTAACAATGTTGTGTGTGTGTATTTTGGTTTGCCTTTCTTTCCTTCAGGAAGATATACAAATTTTACATGACGCCCCCCTACTCTCATACAAAAAAAACTACATGACCCCCCTATTTGGCCAATCAAATTACATTACCCCCCTATATTTTTTTTCCCAGCCCCCCTCCCTTGTAATTATGAGCGGTCCCTAGGATAATTATTATAATAAGTTCATATTTATAGGCTCATTTTCACAATGTGTTCTGATAAGAACTCAGAACTACATCTTGTCATGCTACCAAGCTTTTGGAGACATGTCTTGTTTACTGATTGCTTTCCTGTACTAGAAAACTGTTAAAACAATAGAATCGTGTCTTTCTTGAAAGACACGTCCAAGACGTGCTCAATTAATAGAGGTCTTCTTCTAGGAGGTCAAGTCTGATTGTCACACCAAGATAAGATGCAAACATTTTTTTTTAATTGGGAATTCATGAATTAACTTTTATACACATACGGGGGTCTCTACAGATGAAACATTTTACATGAAGGGGTGTAATGTGTTCACTTGGATTTTGTTATTACCGTTTCACAATCACAATGCATGACCCAACATTATATTATACAACCAGTGGTCATTCTCCACTGGTTAATCAGTTATGTGCTAATCATGACATTCAACAATGCAGTACGCATGCGCACCACAAACATTAAAACTTCGCCAAGGCCAGTGATGTATTTTATTAACCCGATTTCTTCTACAACCTAATTGGGTGATTCCGGAGTCATTTCCAACTGACCGCCGAGTAAACTTTGCTTCGTCCACTTCAGTTGGCCAGAGATAGGAGTGGTCAAATGTTGAGCTCGTTCGCTTTTCCTTGACCCCCTAGAGTCCTTGGGTCTTCATCGGCAGAACATTATGTGTCGACATGCGCCATGTGTTCCTAATAAGCTAATTTCGACCGCTTACTATGGCGATTGTCACAGTTTTATGGTGTTTGGACAAATCAAGGTCTCACGCCTAACGGGACTAGAAATATGCTGTTACAAAAGATAAAGGCGGCGGGCTATACCATTATTCGAAGTCCATTGCTCAATTCCTCAGACGGTTGCATGTTTCTAGAAGTTATTACCGTAGTTACGGATCCTTTGACAAATCCTTCAAGAGAATGTTATTTTAGTGAAGTTATACGTACATCTCCAACCGTGCATAGTCCTTGGAGATGTTTCGAATTAGTAAATTAAATATCTTTTTTAAAGGATTTGATGTCGTCTTTTTCTTTCCAAAGTTTTTGGAAATGTTGTCCTATTTTTTATATCTAGGTTTTTAAATTTGTATCATAGCTCATGATAGACCACTGCGTTGAAATTTCTAATTGAAAAGAACCAATTATCAAATTTCTTCCATACATAAATGATATAAAAAAAATCTCAACTTGTTTTTAAAACCAAGTCTTGACGAGGCTACGGATCACGAATGCAATATTGTTGATTGAAGTTCAGTGTAAAAAGTACTAAAGTGGCATTCAGAGAATCGGTGGTCACGTGATCCCAGCTGCTTCTCCCCGTGTTTTGTCCCTAAATAGTTCTTACAGAAGACCACAAAACTATCTTGAAAATTCTTACTTGATTATAAACGTCCCGGTTCAATTTGATGAATCTTTTTTATATAAATTTTCCTTTTTTTTTTTTTTTTTTTTTTTTTTTTTTTTTTTTTAACTTGAAAATTTAAACTAAAATAAAATCGAATTGTGGTTTCCATAATTACGAGTAATATATTCCTTTGAGTTGTTTGTTAATTAGATGGTTAGCGGATCGAGGCGCCCTCCCCACCCTTCCCATCAAATCTCTGAATGTTAATTTTAAGCTTATGTAATGGACAGAAGATCAGAAAGACAGTTTGTCAAATCTTGGTCAATAAAATTGGTGTCAGTTGATGCATTACAGCGGGTTGCATTTGGCGGGGAACATTCGGTGTTGTTTATGTTGCAATGTTCATTAGCCTATTGTTTCTGTCGTTATAAGTTAATATCCTGTCACCTGTCGCATTGATTTAGCACTTGCGTAACCGGTTGTCATGATTAGACAAGGATAATGAGAACCTGGTCTACCCGAATTTATTTTATAGCAGGTTTTGTGTAACGATGAGTTGTGAATGTGATGATCCCGCCATGCATGCATAAACGCCTGGGGTATAAACATCGCAAAGGGCCCAAAGAATATTTTATATGGTCACAGATACCTCAAATTGTCGACCTTTTTTTACCAAATTTTGAATATTTGAGCAAAATTTGGAAAAAAAAACCCCACCCATCTCTATACCAATATTGGCATGAAAAAGGCGTTATTGATATACCAGAAAGCTGAAAATCAGCCCCTTGTTTGCGACACTTCCCGTATGGTCATTTGTGTTGAGTACCCCCGGTTCATTACATACAGAATTTCAGATTAGCTTGACCAATTGGTCAAATTACATAAACTACGGACGTGGCAAATTGGTAGAGAATTTATATGGCTAACGCAGTTAAAATGTTTCTCTCAAATTCTCACCAAAAAATCTGGCTTAAGTTTTGCATTCTCTACCATTTTATTTTACAATGCGGAAAGTATTTCTTTCAATCGCGGAGTACACAAACGCATAATTCCATGGGGCACACAAATCATTATTGGAAAGGGTAACAAAAAGCGTAATTATGAGATTTTGGAGATATAATGAACAAAACGCTTACAAATTTCAAAGGAAGATTCTCTTTAGAGCATTTACAACCCATCTCGACACTCGAAATGAACAAAGATGAGGTCAGCCTTTTAACGCCTTTCTTTAGAAAGTATAGACGACTAAAATCTCCATTTTTAATAGGGGGAAGGACCGTTTCTCCGTTTTCACCGCCATTGGCTGTGTGTTCATCGAAATTAGTATCCAAATAAAATCCTATAAGATTTAAGAAAGTTTTTTGTTTACCATGGTCTATTGTGAAAAATGTGCTCTGGATACAAAAGGTTCAGAAACTTAATCCACATTTTGATTATAGTGTTCCATTTTCAGGATGTTTTGTCACATTATTCATTGAACGTGACCAGGCGGTTACAGTTTTAAATGTTCATCTGTCCTTCGAATACTTTTGCCTTACGTGTAGAGCCAAAAATTTCGCCTAGGGCATGGTCTTCCCTTCCCCGACACGCAAGCTTATCCATATTGCTCACATGCCAAATCGAACAGTGCTTTTATAGCGTCAATTGTTATCTCTTGTTGCGCGAAATGAGAACAAAATTTACCTTGGGCGCTTCCGACAATGTCGGAGAGATTTTTTTAGTTGAAAATAACAATTTCTTCTCTGCATCAATATTGCTATTTTGAAGAACCAGCAAATAAAAAACGAACACCAATACCTTGTTAAACTGTATTTAGTGAGTAAACGTGTTTCTAAACACATTCTTGCTTTCAATTTGTAAACATTTTCAGAGGCTAAAAGGCGCGTGTCAATACGAAAAATTTACCGTGGGGCCAAAACGTGCGATGTATCACAAAAACATAACTCAATATAGTTCAGTTTTATTTATTTTCCCCGCCGAATGATTCGGAATAAAATGTCCGGTTCAACCTCACTGGAAAGGTATATGCCGTGGTCACATCTACGAATGTACCACGTCCATATTAAACTTGCACGTATATTATGATAATGAGCTAATTTGCATATTCGGGTATTAATATTTAAGTAACTTCTGAATTAAGTTAGCGATTTCGACAGTTTAAAAGTAGCATCTAATTTTGTTATTTCTGCTTTCAATTTTCGTTCAAATACTGTATAATTATTTACATATAACATGTGTAATTGTTTCATTGATACCTATAATGGAGGAAGTAGCAGGGGACTGTAGTGAAAGAGTGTGCGCTTCCGGATAAAATTGTGAATTTTTGCACACAAGTACTTTAGACATTGATAATCCATAAAATTGATGGGAGCACTTGCCAACCCCCCTTAATGGCCCCCAGCTTGGGTTTCAAGGTTATACAGGGGTCAAAAATGTAAAATGTTCTGAATGTGTTAAAAAGCACACCACGGTGTTTGTCTGGTCACAAGGATTCCAAAAAGGTATAGTTTACACTATCTATGGCTTATAGTTCCAGAGTTATGGGGTAAAAACTGTAAAAATGGTGAAAAAGTCAATTTTGGTGTGTACATGGGTCAAAAGTTAAAAGTTGCTTTGATTCAGTTAATATGTGGTGCAAATTGTTTCCCTAGCTTAGAGGATTGAAATAAGCAATAGTTTGCCTTATCTGTTATGCTTAGTTTTCACGTTATTCAACAAAATAGGTCACAGGTCAATAGAATCCAATAGCTGGCAATAGCGGTTGACTTTATTCGCCATTTTGGTTAATAACCAGACACGTAAGATAGTCAAAACTATTCTTATATTTCATTCTATGATCTAAACCAACAATTTGAACCACATTTTATAAAAATTGGAGCAACTTTTAATTTTTGACCCCTGTACAAACCAAAATTGACTTTTTTAGCATTTTTTACAGTTTTTACCCCATAATTCCTAAACTATAAGTCACAGGTAGTATAAACTATACCTTTTTGGAATCCTTGTAACCAGACAGACATCATGGTGTGCTTTTCAACACAATCGGAACATTTTAAAAATCTTACCCCTGTGTAACCTTGAAATCCAAGCTGGGGGCCATGAAAGGGGTGTGGCAAGTGCTTCCATCAATTTTTTTGAGTATCAATGTATAAAGTACTTGTGTACCAAAATTCACAATTTTATCCGGATTTGCACACTCACATAAGATCTGTTCACTACAGTCCCCCACTAAAGTGGCGTGGTCTAGCGGTTAGCAAGCTTACCTCTGGAGCAAAGGGTCCTCGGATCTCGGACCACTTGCTGGATTTAATTCGGGAACTCCATTTGGGATTTGATTTGTATAACAGATAATTGATTAAAATCTAAATGCCACTTTCTCCATAGTTCAATTTGAAAAATGGTGTCAAATGAAACACCATGGCGAGTTGCCAAATTGTGTAAACGTTTTTCTATGGAATGTGGGCTGCGCGCACTCGTATGCCAGCCGGGTCTACATAATGATGAGATTGCGATTTATTCTCGTATTGAATACGTGCTACACAATTTGGCACGCGACACCCTCTGGGACGGGCCATGAAGCTTGCACTAAACCCATCCGGTGGTGTGTGTTCGTGTATTGTATTTGAATGTTGCAAATATGTCGGCTGATTAATCTGGCTGCCTCCAAGTTGCATTGTTCCTTTTTAGTTAATTATTAAGTTTGTAAAGTCTCTAGCGATTTGGCCTACGGCCACGATTGGAGATTAAAATAAACCCTGATTATTTATAATTGTTGGGTGAATATCAATGAATTTGGCCTTTTGGTCATACTTTAATGCAAAAATACATCGGTCCTCGGACCGCATATGTCGCCTGCCGTCGCGGTTTGTGAATAATAGGCCTCACATGACCTTTGACCTTGATGTGACCTTTGATCTCATAAACAAATGAGGGTTTGCATGTCACAACAAGTTTGGTTCCAATTGAACTTCAACTTTTCAAATGAGGTCAATTTTACATTTACAACTTGACCTCACATGACCTTTGACATTGGTATGTGACCTTTGACCTCATCAACAAATGGGGGATGCCATGTTGCACATGTGACCCAATCGTAGTATGTGGATATTACAGGCAGATGTCAACCCTTTTTCACAACAACAGACAACAAACAACAACAGACATCAACAGTGGACAAAGTAATCCCTATTTGTCTCCCTGCCTTAAGGCAGGCGACATAAAAACGGTGTCTTGGGTGAAAACCCTAAACATTTTGCTACAGAGACTCTGTGTCAATTAAACCGGTATCGGAATGTAGTCCGCCTTGAAGTCCACCGTTCCATTTGTCCAGTGTTATCGTTAAGTTCTTTACAACCTTGATTATTACGTAACTCTTATTGACTCAATACGCTGTCACGAAGCATAATTGATGTTCAATGTCACGCACATATGATATGCAAAACCGTAAGTACGGGTCAAATTGCGATTTGGGAATCTCTAAATATTTAATGATTATATGGAAGGAACCGGGACCATCTTTATTTCCGGCAAGCATTTTTTTCTAGAAAAGGAAATGACGATAGCTATGTTGTTTCTATAAAATGAAGTTTCAAACTTGGTCTGAAATCTGTTAAGTCGAGCAGTTTCGTCGAGCACTTTTCTCAAAGTTTCTGTTTCTCTGAATATAGGTCTAATATTCGATGTATTTAGGGAAGGCAGTAATAATGTATCTTAAGATGCATTTCGTGATTTTAGCGCCTTCATCTTTAGTTTCGGTACATGAAAAAAAAATCAAAATTCAGTTGATTCGGATGATGCGTTTTGTTGTTATTACGGATTTCTCCCGGGAGGAACCGAGAGCGGTGTTAGGGTTATTAAGATTTAGACACAACGGTCCGGAGAGAAGTGGGGCCTTAAACTTATTTTGCATTTCGCTATTCGTGTACGTGTACGTGTATACGGTCATATATACGTCGGTCATTATAGGCCTATACGAGATGACAATGGAGTCTGAGTCGGACCCGGACGCGAGCCATGGTTGCCCCAACCTGTTTGCCCCAATTTCTTCGCCCTGAACAATTTTGCCCCCAACTCTCTACTTGCGACATCTTGAACAAACTACGCCCTTTGGATTAAGTTTTGTTGCAGGTACACGTGCTTAATAAGGAGCTGGAATATTTACACTGACCCAGGTAATAGATAACGACTGAAATTAATGACCTAATTCGCCTTGAGATTAACATCGGTCTTCATTTCTCTAATTGCTGACAAAAACGCCCGATTTTCTGTCAGCGTTATTATATATACCCTTGACCGCCACCATTAAAAACAAAATTTGACGCAAAAAATGGCCATGAGAACCCACCATTATTCAACGAAGATGGATGAAGAAGTTTTAATAACCGTATTATATCTTTGATCTTTCTTCTGCTGCTTAATACAGATATTAAAAATATCATTTTAATTATTGAAATGCAAAGTGGGTGCCTAGTAAAAATCCTTCGAATTAACACCACAATCTGGCATTGGACCTCGGAACAAATGAGCACAAGCAAAATGCTTTTGATTTTTCTGTCATGCACACTTATAATTGAGAGAGTATGAATCTACTTATTCATGGTTTTCACAAATGCACTGGTTTAATTTCTAAGTTCATATACTCTTATGTCAAATGCCCTTCTCTTTGGAGAGTTCTGGGCTGTTCTATAATGAACTCTCAAGGGAACAAATCAGAGGGTGTATTGAGTCAATCCCACAATGCACCAGTTTTGGGAAATTTCACCTAAACAGAGTCATGTGGTCCCACAAAAATCCTATTCTTAACACATAAAAAATCCTGACTTCTATTCTCATTTTCACCCACAAAGCATTAGTACTTAGGGAATTTTTAGCATGATAATGTCATATCCTGTGGTTCTTAAACTTTTGGAACACTTTTATCCCTAAGTACTGACATAAGTTTTGTACAGTACAGTATAGGCACATTGCAATGCATTGTGGGATTGATTCAAAACACCCTCTGGGAGAAAATTAACAATCCGAAGCGACCCATTCTTTGGGTCATTTGGAGAACCTCTTAGCTGACGAATCTACATATCTGTCATACAGTAGGCTAAAGCATTGGACCTGTAGGGCCTATACAAGACCAAATTGATTTTAAGAGGGAGAGTATCGCATTCTATTTCCCGAATTTGGAAGTGATTTCATGTACAATAATTTAAGAGAAGGCTATAGTGCTCAGCAACTGAAACCGGTGGTATTGATACGAAAACAATGACAAAATGTTTGTGTAATCATGCAAGTATTCATTTCAAGCCGACTCCATCTTCAATAGTGGTACGATCTTAGACAGTGATTCCATCTCCTTCCTTTCAGTCTATTGCTTGGCATCGTTCAGAACATTTCACATATATCAAATTAATAATCTGATTTAATCTAATATTCTAAAAATAAAACAGTAATTGTGTAATTCCTTGATCTGAACTCTTGCACTAATGAATCCAATCAAACTAACGACAAGTAACGACTATTAGAAACCCAATTACGGTGTCACAATGAACAGCGAACCTTCTGTCAAGATCGAAATCACCTTCGGAGGAGTAACATATGGGTGGATATGGGCGTAATTTTACATGGTTGGAGGTTGTAGTTATTTCTGGTTCGAACCTTGATTTTTGGCCTTAGTGTTGCGGCATCAAGAATGTCAATGTTAAGGGCACGGCTTTGTTGGTATCGACTGTCGGGATTTAGTCTTGGCCATGGCCATGGGTAATATTACTGACTGTCTACCAGCCTAATCCAGGCCCTTGAATTGACGCACATAACACCATCCTCTAAGCTGCAATATGTAGGGGGAAGGACGGCTCAGTTTAACGGCTCGAATGGAGCGTATAGCTTGGGCGAACGCTGCTGGATTCGAGATTCGCGGGCGCCGGGCTCGCTCAAGGGCCCTGGAAAATGTATGATCTCTGATGGCATAATGCCTTCGATTATATAGGAGGGGACGTTCCCCCACTTCTGCCGCCTATATGGCAATAGAGTCTCAGAATGAAATGTAAAAATTAAGGATATATTATAGCGTAGTTCTCAGAGCATCACTGAGGGAAAATACAAAGGGCAATTTGCGCACAGTTAACTTGGTGAGAAGAACGAATGCAAGCCTAATATAGGCTAGCTGTAGGCTGCGGATCCAACTGTTATTGTTAAGGATTTTTAGGACTTGAAATATCACACGATTTGTCGAATTATATATCTTTGTTGACCACACGAGGGAAGTTGCCATACAAAGATTTCATGTAAGTGAGTATTGAATGTTGGCGGCACTATACTATAGTCTACCGTCGCCTTTTGTTTCAACTTAATTTTCATAATACGTCTATTAAAGATAGCAAACAACCATGATAATTACACTAATGGAGAAATGTAAAAGTACTTCTTTTAAGACAACGTGCTTTTAGTTCATTTAATCTATACTACCCGAGGATACAGTACCATCTTGATTAAAACACAATAAGTGGATTTTGTTTAGATCAATTACTTAATTTCAATATAACAAATAAGTAAATACCAATATTTGACGCACTTTAATTGGTGAACTGATTGTGCTTCGAAGGACTCGTAGTTGTTCGGTTATGTAAAAAGCCCATATGGGCATTCAAATACGCTATTGGAAATAAAACTTAAAATAATAGCGAGTACATAACCGCATCGCTTTTCCCCATCATATATATGTAATTAATATAAGGTTAAAGTAATAAAGCAAAAGAACATGCTTGAGTGAGCGTAATAGCTTCAGTTTGATGTTGGTATTGTTTTTATTTTAAAGAGAAACTCAAAGCAAGTATCGACATGCCTAAGTCATTTGACACTTAATAGTGACTTTGTACTGTCCTAGCTGTAACGTTATCAGTATTTTTTTTGAAAAAATAAAATAAATGAAAACAATTCAAATATTCAAGCAATATTTTTTTTGTATTGTTAAAAATTACTAAGGGGAGTGGAGAGGATGTGGTGGGGGAGGGGATGGGGAGAAATGATGGGGGAGGGAAAGTATGTTAAGGGTTGGAGAAGATTTATTCACTTTCGAAAGTATAGGCCTAGTTATTGTCATTGCTTAATCCCTGAGACGACTTGTTTTTTTGTGTTTGAGAGAGAGGAAGCGAAAGAAAGAGGATGAACGAAAGATGAGAGAGAAAGAGGATGAGGAAAGATGAGAAAGAGGATGAACGAGAAAGAGAATGAGAGAGAAAGAGGATGAGAGAGAAAGAGAATGAGAGAGAAAGAGGATGAGAGAGAAAGAGGATGAGCGAGAGAGAAAGATTAGAAAACAAGATTGTATAAAATTATTAAAGCAACTATAACAAAACTCGTTCCAACTGGAATCCATATATGCCAAGCGTGATTGAGGAAATTACACGTGTAATATGCGGCTGGGTTAGGTAGAAATGAACTTATAAACAACATCCAAGGATTTTGCGATAAGAATATGCAATATAAAACCAGTTAATGATATCGCCGTCCCAATCACAACATAAAAACAGTAGGTGTTATTATTTCATTTCAAACTGACAACCTCCAAAAAATAATGAACTCCAAAAATTGCCGAGGTTATTTGGTTATAACAACGGCAACACGTCAGGCCCATTCACGGCGTAATCCAACAGAAATATAGAAAAATATACCACTGTGCGGTTTACTGAAGGACAACGCCTCCAACGTTGTTCATTATGTGAAATTTAAACACACTCCCTGGTTAAACATTTTAAATAAGTAAACACTTGTGTTTATCTGAGTACAAAGCCGAGCCAAGGAATTTTTGGCGATGCCACAGGCGTACATTTTCTTCACTTTAAATCTGCGGTCGCGCAAAAGCGAATTGACCTCATTGAAGTAAATGGGAAGAAACGGGCCTTTTACATTTCATTTAAGATAAATACAAATACTCTGAATAAATTAACATGAAGTTAATTGCATAACAGATTGAATTTAGACTAAATTTCGCTACCTTCTTAATTTGCATGCTCATCCCTTTATTTCTTTCACTTTTGGAAATTCAGTATTTTAATTTTGGAATCAATAAGTTTAAAAATGACGTAAGGCAATGGAGAACAAGTTAATTAACGGTATCGTCACTCACTCACTCACTCACTCACGAAAAATCACGCAAAATACACATGAAAACTATCCCAGCACTCATGCTATCTGAGCTTTCAATCACACCCCTGATTTATCATCAAAAGAATTCTTGGTCTTGATATTAAGCTCATCAAATCGAAAGCAGGCTCTCACTCTAAAAGCTGAATGTGTTAGGAGGAAAATATGCGTCCACGGCCTATTTCGTGAGCTTTATTGACCGAATGTTTCGACCATGAACCATTGCATTACGCAGGAATGACCATGAGTTATTCTTACAGCTCTATTTGCATGCAAAGAAACAGAGCAAAGAAGATCGTAAGAGAATCAAATCAATTTAAAAGAAGATATGGATGACTTGTTACTCTGATGTTAATAAATAGCAATAATAAAAATAACGCTATGGAAATGGATGGATGCATGACTTTTCATTATTTATTTTCCATTTTTGTGAAATCGTCCCTTAATATTGAAAATGATAACACACACAAACAAACACACACATTGCACTTTATATGGACATCGTCCAAAAATTGGTAAAATTTGAAATATATTCATTTGAATTTTATTTTGTATACAGTCATGTCATCGTCACAGACTGATAAATATTTGGCCCATGTGTTGTTTTTTTAGTGATATTTTGCACGCCCTTTCCTTTTTAAAGGAATTTTATTATTGATGTCAAGTCTTGAATAAGTGTGCGAGTTATCACCATGTAATGCGTTGTTGTCACCATGTAATGCGTTGTCACCATGTAATGCAATGTTGTCACCATGTAATGTAGTGTGTCACCATGTAATGCGATGTTGTCCCATGTAATGCGTTTGTTTGTCACCATGTAATACAGTGTTGTCACCATGTAGTGCGTGTTTTCACCCATTGTAATGCGGTGTTGTCACCATGTAATGCGTTGTCACCATGTAATGCAATGTTGTCACCGTGTAATGCAGTGTTGTCACCGTGTAATGCAATGTTGTCACCGTGTAATGCAATGTTGTCACCATGTAATGCAGTGTTGTCAACATGTAATTTACCTTAGGCTTTGCCCCGGACCTCTAAAGTATTGCGATAAATGCGAGGCCATTTGCTGGAATTTCTACTTCTACTTTCTTACTCAACACATCTTCACAAACTCAAAATATTAAAACCAAAACCCAAAAAAAAATGCGATGACGGAAACTTAATTTTAACGCAAATCGGTTTACATATTGGAAATGGTTGAAGGAATGAGGTAAGGCTCGAAATATTAACTGGGACCAGCTGCACGGGATTGTCAACTCTCATCACCCTTTCACTTTAGATAGAGTGTACTGTAAATATGATGTCTGTCTGAAGACACTATTTAGCCGTGTCCTTAGAGAAGTCATGTCTTGACATTTGGACATGTCTTTTGGATGGACCACGCGGCTCTACTAAAATACCTTAAAATTAAGCCAGACTGGCTACAAGACATTCATGATAATAAGCAAGCCAGGAATTATAGGAATGCTACTCTCATGTCCTTATAAAGACATCATTGAATAAGTGACTTTAAACGAAGTCGCCTTCGACATACACTCAAGGTTTTCTGTTTATAGTTTCCCGTATCTTTCTTATCAGAAACCGTTCCCGATAATTCTGCTCTATTGAACATATTGTAAATATAATAATCAAGCTATTTTAGGACACTCTTTCAAGTGATGAGATTTTTAAAAAACATAGGAGACAAATGAGCCGACTTGTTTTATCTTAGACTAGAATCAGGTAATAAGTGTGACGCGCGAAATGTGGCCAAACTTACGAGCCCAAGGTGGTTGCTATTTTGTTATTCTGCCGTTCTACATGTTGAGAACACTGTTTAAAAGGTGCTGTTTAGTTTAAAAGAGGGTGTTTAAATTGTGTTGTTTAGTTTAAAAACAGCGTTGTTTAGTTTGTTGTTATAACATGTTGTTCTTAAACAAGGTTGTATAGTTTTGTAAACAATTTTTAAACAACTCGCAATCTTAAACAACTGCTGTTTACCCTGGTAAGTCGTCTTGTTTTAAAAAGTCCAAAATTAAACAACTGTTTAAAAATTAAACAACTGATGCTAAACTTTTAAAACAAGATGTTTAAATTTTTAAAACAAGTTGCTTAATTTTTAAACAAGGTGCTTAATTTTTAAACAAAAAAACAAAAATGTTGTTTAAAATTTTAAACAAACTGCAGTAATTTTTGTTCTAATATTAGTGTAGAGTTTTTTGACAAATTGCGGCCCATTTCTGCATAAGTCGACAATGGATCTGATGGTAGTGATATGCTTTCTTCTGTAAAAATAAAGGTTAGATTGCCATTCTTTAAATATTTTTAAAAATTATTTGGAGATCTTTTTATTAGATAGGGTGGTTAAAAAATTAGATTTCACGATAATTACGACATTTTCGCTAATTAATGTGATTTCCGCAACAAACTTCTTAGAATTTCTAAGCCACGTCCTTGTCGTATAGAAATGTAAAATTAATCAGATCAAGTGCTAAACATAGTATCAATTACAAATACACCACAAATTTACTTGTTAATAGATCTAAAATCGGCTCTTGTCAAGTTTAAATCATTCTCAGCCTCTATAGTGAATTCCTCGAAGGCTTTACCTATGAATGTTATTCAAGACTTGAAATCAATAACAAAAAATTCCGTTAAAAAGGAAAGGGCGTGCAAAATTCAACACACAAAAAAACAGCAACAGAACAATAGGCAAAATATTTATCGTCTGTGACGATGGCAATGGCATGCGTGCATACAAAAAAAATTCAAATGAATATTATTCAAATGTTTTACCAATTGGGGACGATTCTCCATCATGTGCGGTGTGTGTGTGTGTGATCTTTAATGGATAATGAAACAAAAAAATGATAAATTAAAAAAACAATGCGACAAAAATATTCTAAAGCTCATAATTTTGGTTTAAGACAAGGATATTAAGCATTTGTAGCTCGCTGCTGCAGGGACAACCTAATATCAAACCAATTCTTTAATTGCCGATATTGATAGGGCTGACAACGTTACGTTACCTCATTTGGCAACGTTAGGGAAAAACCATGGTGAGCAAGTTGTATTACACGGTGACAACACTGCATTACACGGTGACAACACTGCATTACACGGTGACAACAACGCATTACATGGTGACAACGCATTACATGGTGACAACGCATTACATGGTGACAACAACGCATTACATGGTGACAACAACGCATTACATGGTGACAACATTGCATTACACGGTGACAACACTGCATTACATGGTGACAACAACGCATTACATGGTGACAACAACGCATTACATGGTGACAACAACGCATTACATGGTGACAACAACGCATTACATGGTGACAACAACGCATTACATGGTGACAACAACGCATTACATGGTGACAACATTGCATTACACGGTGACAACACTGCATTACAAGGTGACAACGCATTACATGGTGACAACAACGCATTACAACGGTTGACAACACTATGCATTACAAGGTGACAACACTACATTAAATGGTGAAAACGCATGACATGAGTGACAACACCGCACTAATGGGGGGGGCTTTTTTCGGGGGGGTGAAACACAGCACAACATGGTGACAACACCGCATTACATGGTGACAACACTGTATTACATGGTGACAACAACGCATTACATGGTGACAACAACGCATTACATGGTGACAACAACGCATTACATGGTGACAACAACGCATTACATGGTGACAACAACGCATTACATGGTGACAACATTGCATTACATGGTGACAACGCATTACATGGTGACAAAATGCATTATATGGGTGGACAAACACTGCAATCACATGGGGTGACAATAACCGCATTGCAGGTGGACAACACCACAATCACATGGTGAAAAATGCAAGTACATGACCAAACACCACATTACACGGTGGCAACACTGCATTACATGGTGACAAAATTGCATACATGGTGACAACATGCATTACTGGTGACAAACATTGCATTCCACGGTTGACAACAGTGCATTAACGGGTGACAACAAGGCATACATGGTGACAACAATGGGGGGGGCCATTAATGGTGGACAACCAATGCATTACATGGTGGACAAACACACATTGCATGGTGACAATACTACTACTCACATGGTGACAATACTGCAGTGAATGGTGCCCCTGTATTCCCTGGTGACAATTCCCGCCTTACACGGTGACAACATGCATATATGGAATGAAATGAAACCTTTCAATTCCAATTGAGAAAGGTATTAGTAGCGATTTTTTCATCTGAAATCATGTGAAATATGTGAAATTCTACTTCTTTCGCGCTTTGGCCTAAAAAAAGATTCACTCTCTGTTAGGCCTGTAATCACTTTTTGAGAGTTGTCTGGAGAGAGAAATTCACTCACTTACACATTAGAGTAAGTTAGTAAATCAGATTAAGCCGAAAGGGATGGTCCACCAATTTTCTAGTATTAAGGAACGTCCAGACGTTAATTCTCAAAGATGCCTAATGATTTTCGTAATATAATAGTAATTTAATTATCGTCTCTAGCATTTTGAATCCATTTATTGAACGTAGTGATAGTATTGGCCTCTTAGACGAGTTGTCGGTTCGAATCTGACCCCCAAGGCACATTTTCATCCAAAATTGAGTACCTGGCCATCTCAAGGTAAGATTATAATAAATAATTCATCACATACAGGCATCCGAAGGGGTTTGTTTTGACTCAATCCAATGATGAATGCAATGTGTTATATCGTACTGTACGAAACACCTGTCAGTACTTAGGGATATAATTTAAAACGTGTTCCAAAAGCGGCGAAATTTCCCAAACCTGATGATTGTTGGATTGACTTCAAAACACCCTCTGATGGACATCAAGTAGTGAAAATTTCGCTGAACAAGACAAGTTGTTTTTTTTTTAAAAATTCATGAAGCTGATTAAAAGGGAGGTGTTGTGAATTTTAAAAACATCTCTCATTTAACATTGCACTCGCAGCGAGCGGGGACTATTAATAACTATTGTTTGGTCACTTTAATATGTTTAGGGTATTCATATTTCGTATTTGTTGATCTCTGGGGAAGTTAATTTCATGACATTAATGTCGCTTCCATACAATGATTTATCGGAATAAAAAGTCCCTATTTTGAAATTAATTGTGAGTTGGTGCCATCATCTTAGGACAAACCAGATTGTTTGACGCCGCTCGTCTTGCCATGATGTGATGAAAAAAAGATAAGTATTCTACGTGTCTTGTTTAAATCATATGAGTCAGTAACCTAAAATATTTAGAAAATTCCAGAAAAATATATCCACTTTAAAGTCAGAACAAGATTGGTAAACTTCATCGCGGGCAGTTCAACTCAAATATCACTCCTGATTTTAATTCGAATACGCCCAAATAGCGATTATAAAAACCCAAAAGAATAGGGCCCCTTTAAAAAGCACTCCAGAACTAAATAACCGTGTTGTTGATTTTTTTTCACAGTTTTTAAAACAGGCCTAAAAGCCCTTGACAAATTTTGACCAAAAAGACACTGATAATTGTTTGCAATTTATCACCAGGTCTAGTGATCAACTGGCTAAGATTAACATAACTGAATTGTCATAAGAATGATAACCAATTGTATCCGAAACAAGCATCTGTGCTGCCATAAAATACATATTATTTAAAATCTAAACATTGACCATGCTAAATAATTCAAACGCAACATAGCTTAATCAGTTTCAAGGTTGGCAATATAGCACAGAGGGGCATAGGGAACGTCCGTGCAGTCGGAATAAAAAACAGCAATGGGTTGTATTAGAGTTAACCTGGTTGGTTTGATATAAACACCCTATATAATATGATATTGATAATCTAATTTTGGAAAATCCGTCCGGATTTCAGATCTATAGTGGCATCGATTTTTTCTATGCATGGATGAACTCTCAACCCAATTAAAAAGGAGGGAAAATAAATCCTATGAAATCCCGAGTACTATGACATCCCTCAGATTACTTCGAAATCCTTGAATGTGACAGCATTTTTTTATTGTTTATAACATTATAAACCAGAGGCGCTGCACTTAGTTCGCAGGGGTAGTATATACTGCGACAAGCCATCACAACACCCGCCGGGAAGGCCCTGGGGCTTCGGACGTAACGGAGAAAATGAAACACATTTCGCATACAATGTGATAATTCAAAGTTAGCCTCAATTCTCTCATCTAAGGCAGGGCAAATCGAATGCACATCTATTTACCAGATTGTCAAAAATAGGTAATCCTCAACCCACCTTTGCCTTATCTATTGTAAACACCCAAAATTCTCCCGGAATTCTCCATACCTTCACTGCTATGCCTTTAACGATAAATAAACTATTTTTCTGCCAAAATCTTTCAATTTCAAGACATGTCGGCAAAATTGTGACAATGATTACTATGGTTAAATAACAACACCTCTTTTCCCCAACATTTTGGTTGACAATATTTATAACATTCACGCGCCACTGTACACTATAGTGTCAAGGGTACTTCACTCCTATGAACAGATGTTCCGTGTTATGCAACAGCCCTTCTGTTTCAAGACATTGCTATGAAACAATAAGGCTCGGCGAGCGGGCAGAGCAAGAACATAATTCACTTTCTTTCATGCTCTGAAGATTATATTCTTTCTCTCCCTCAGACTCAGCCTTGTCAGGCAACAGTCTCACCGCCTTAGCGTCCGCATTGCTAACCCCTCTAATTATACGCGGATGCGCTTCGCGCGTCACCGCAGGAGATAGCCAATTTGTGCCCGAAAAGTGCCTGTCATATAATTTCTTGGACGCGGTCAACTGCAACATCATGCAAAATTTGAGGAGTTACGTAACAGGCTCCGATACAGTAAAACCCGTCATGGCCAGGACCTTGACTCTCTCAACTCGCTCGCACAGTTAGCCAAGAAGAACGTGATTCGAGGCTAACAGTAATCAATAAATTAGTTATGTTATCAATACAGGCACAACATCTCAACTTCCAATTTACGGTGCAGTGCGCATTTGGACAAGTTTGCGTGGAATTGATCCTAATTTTGTAAAGTCTATAGCTCGAGCCATTGAACATCACAAAACAAAAACACGAAACAAAAGCAAAATCAAAGAAAAGAACAAAAAAAAAAAAACGGAACCCACTCAAATCCTCCACCCTCTGACGTCAATAGCGGCTCCTCCTTCACGATTAGTTTGCTTGGGTCTATCTTAAGGCTTAAGCATCACAATGGGGTTTAAATAATTCTAGACCTAACCCTAGACCACCACTCTAACCCTAATACCAGAAGGTGATTGAGTCAACCCCACATGCACCAGTTTTGGGAAATTTCCCTCAATAAGGTCATATGATCCGAAAAAAATCCTTGACGTTTACACTGATTTTATAGGCCACAAAGCATTAGTATACTCATCATGAAATATCTTGTGGTTCTTAAACTCCTTGAAGATTTTTTTTTATCCCTAAAGTACTGACATGTACATGTATTTTGTAAAGTATGGGCTACAATCATAGGCAGGCACATCGCAATGCATTGGTTCAAATCACCCGTTGCCCTAACTCTAAAAGTAAAGTACCACAGTAATTTTGGAATTTCGAGATGATAGTTTCATGAAGACAGACTATCTGCCCTGGATCCTTTGTTGAGCTATGAAATTTACTGCATAATTTAAATGGTAAATGAACAAATACAACCGCAAAGTTGTGTATTAAAACGGGTAAAGAAGGAAGCATTGTTTTTATTTTATGGCCTCTATACATGAATGTGTCAGGGGTGAAGTAACCTTACTATTTGTTGGTTTTTATGTAATAAACACACTTTTAACGCACGTGCAGCCTACATACATGCACGCATATTACTCACGTGATTTTGCTGTCTTCGCAAGATAGCGCTGACGTTTTTATTCTGAACACGTACTATTCATTACAAAAAATCGTGGAAAGAAAGTGAAAAAAATTGTATCGTGCCACCCCACCACCCTAAGAATTTGGCACCCTCTACGGAATAAACTGCATGTTGTTGGATGTGGTGGCAGAATACTGAATTCACCCCCCTTAAGTCATTCATACGTATGTAACATGAATTTGTAAAGAGTCTCGGGTTAAGGTGCGGAGGTGTATGGACCATAGGCCCCCGTGCCTAGACTCTAAAAGGGGGAACCTTCCCGCACTGTTAAAAAAATTTCCGTAAATTCACGGAAATTTCTGGCAGCAGTATTTCCAGACATTTTTAGGGTAAATTTACAGAAATTTCTGTCAATTAACGGAACTTTGACAGTAATTTTACAGAAATTTGTCTCATATTACGGAAAAAATGTGTATTTTAACAGAATTTTACCGTAATTTAAAATTACGGAACCAAAAAAAGTCCGGAAATATTGCTGCCAGAAATTTTTGAAATATTTCCGTAAATTAACATTTTTTATGTTTTTTGTTTTTTATTGTTATTGTTTTCTCAAACAGATTTTCCGTAAATTTACGGAAAATCGGTTTTCTTAATTTTTTAACAGTGCGGTTACGTAAATCCGGACTGACAGACCAGGAAAATGAGAGCGGGAGAGACACCGACAGAGGGGGAACTGTCCATTGCCCATAGGCGTAAATCCGGGAGGTACACCCTCAATATTTTGATGAGAGGGGATGGTCAATATGATCACCCCCCCCATGTTGACACCCGCTCAAGTGTTTTTGACCAAAATAACCTCATTTTACCATAATATAAAGAAGTCAAAAATGGTAATTCCGCGCGCTTCTCGTTGCATTTTGTCGTAATTACAAGTCGTTTAACAATTTTCGGTTCTACATGACAATTTTTTTCGCATGCTTCGCGCGCACATGTGCTAGGGAGGGATCTTGTTAGCAAACCCGGTTTCATTCATTTTCATCAACCCCATCCCTCCCAATGTCAAAAAGAAATTTACGCCACTGCCCCTCTATTATACTAAAGTGATCAAGCTTGTTGGATGAATTTGAACTTGTCCAATCTGATGATGACCGTGGATTTGTCATTCCCTATACCTGCTTGGACTATCTTTACACATACGCAATTACCAGAATAAAATAGGACCGATCCCGTTCACCTTGAAGTTACGGAGGTGGTCATTGTTCTTGGGCAACTAATCATAATTGTTTTTAGCAAAGTCCTTGGAGCTTAATATCATGACTATGCAACAGCTGATGAAGGCCAGGCACCCGTACAGTAATTGGATCAGAAAATAGCAACGAGCTAGAGATGTGTTTATCTATGGACGTAATTAAGGAATAGCCCAACATTATTTGCTCGCGGACAAATTCTCGAGATGTTCAACCTTGCGCCTACGACCCCCGCCGAGTCTACGCTTTGGCACTCCGGGCGTGGCGATGTTGTGTGGCGAGAAGTTATAGACCCCCCTGTTTGGATCCGCTCTCACTTTAAGACCGTATCGCTCTCACCGAAAGACCCTCACTATGAGGCAATGAAATATCAACTCCTGTGGCACTGTCCAATAGCTTTCATTCACCAGTGTATTTATAAAACACAACCCCTGGTTTTTGTGTATGATATACGATACCTAGAATACACAAGGACAGTTCATGTCAATGCATGTCTAAGTACAGCCCACTGAACTGTGCCCTTGGTGGATGAGCATATTGTGCCTGTTTTCCTCTGTTCTTACCACGGACGTCTGGACCACTAGTGATTGGGGGAAATTTGGTTAATTAAGTTATGCAAATTACGTAATTGTTTGTTTTCAAACTGTGACGGCAATTCTTGGTTAAGAAAAAAAAAAACAGATGAAAATGTCAAACTCTGATTTAGTCGTTATAATCAATGATTTCCTCCCAGCTTTATAGGTGTGGGTATGGGGGGTGCGGCGCACGAGATCCCCAGGTTAGTTGATTAACATTTCATTTTTTCAACTGGCCGGCTTTCTTCCGATAATGGGGGCCATTTTGAGAAAGGCAGACTTGTGAGGGTTATTGCATACCGTGAAGATTTTTTTAACAGTGTACGGCTAGAACCTTTTGGCCTCTATATTTGAAAATTCAAGATCGGATCCCTAAAAATAGGTGCTAAAGACTAAGGAGAGCGCAAAAGAGTCCTAACAGAGCCATAAGGTGCTGTAGGTACTCAGTTCCAAGAACTATTTGGTTCCGTGAAGAACCTTAAACCTGGTTCCATAATAGATGACAAGTTTGGAGACTCTTTTCGTGATTACCGGAGCGGACTTTTTTTCTCTTAGAGTGTAAGGTTTAATCTAATAACCATTTAGGGCTAATAGCCATTTAGTCTCATCTCGTCTAATATCAAATATCGTCTATAACCGTATTGGTCTAATGCAATGTCTAATACCCATCTGGTCTAATATTCATTTTGTCTAATATCCATTTGGTCCAATACCCAATTGATCTATTATCCGTTTGGTCTAATATCTATCTGGTCTAATATCCGTCTAGTCTAATATCCATTTGATCTAATACCCAATTGATCTATTATCCATTCGGTCTAATATCCATCTGGTCTAATATTCAGCTAGTCTAATACCCATTTGGTTTAATACCCATTTGGTCTAATATCTATTTGGTCGAATACCCATTTGGTCTAATGTCAATATGGTCCAAATGGGCATTAGACCAAATGGATATTGAACCAGGTGGATATTAGACCACATTAGATGAGAGTGAAATACTCTTGAGGCTTTCATTTCACTCTTTGGAAAAAAAATCTAAGAGTGAAGTCACTCTTCAATTTTTCTGTTTTCAGTAAAAATGAGTTATAGGTTTCACAACGTTTCAAAATTTTAAAACAAAACAGTTCCAAGAACTCTTTGCACATACTTGTACAACACAAGAGTAACCTTTCAAGAATTGTCTCCTAGATCTATGGCATTCAGGACATTGTTTAACTGTTTTACATAGCGATAGTTTATTTGGAGTCAACCTAGAGTTGGAAATAACTGTTTAATCAAAATAAAGCCAGTGAAGCGAAATCTTCATTAACAGAAAGTAAAGGAGTAAATTATATCGTGGTATCATGAACTTCTTCAGACACACATGGCGTATTAGCCAAGGATATTTGATCCGTAACAAATTAGTTATTTTCAGATTTACTTTCTCTTCCTCTTACTTTCTCTTACTTTAACTTCCAAAGACTCCATATTGAAACCATGCCGTTGTCAAACTGCTTTCATTTCAATAAGTCTATTAACTTTTCATTACATTTTTATTAGAAATATTTATCTAATAATTGTACAAGTAATGCCAAAGTTTCAAAAATTTGTTCTTATCAAGAAAAACGAGGCGTAAAACTCAAGTACGATTGTAGACTAAACCGGCATATTGAATAAATTTAATTAACATGATTAAGATAAAAACTAACGCGAATTCCGGCCATCCTATAACACTGTGGATGTTATACTCTCCATTTTAATGTAATGAGTGAACTCTCAAGAAGGTAACCTTTATAAAATCTACTCTCAAGGGGTGAAAATCACTCTAGTGACATTTCAATTCGTATTAGTCAAAAAAGTGTCTTATTTGACTAATTAAATATTAGTCATGCACATTATTTTTTTATAATCCACAAAATAGTGCTAAAAAGTGGTTTGAATTAAAAAATGTTTTTTTTTAAGATTTTCGGATTAAATTTCATAATTGCAAATATTTCTACAACTTAAAAATTAGGCCTTACATTACAAAATTCGTCAAAAGACTAATTAGCAAATGACCAATGTGTACTTAAATTCGTCATTTTTGTGCTTGACAAACTAATTCTAGTCATTTGGTGAGTCTAAAGTCGTCTTTAATTAGTCAATTATTTTGTCATTTGACAAATTAAAATTCGTCAGTCATTAATTTGTCATTTTAAAGTGTAAATTTAGAGGTAATGAAAATATTTTGTAATCATGAAAACTAGTTTAAAATATGGGAAGGTTATCTTCCAGCATAGCAAACATGTTTCCAGCATTGAAGTACATTACCATGAATGATAAAACAACTGATTTGCATGACTAATTTTAATTAGTCAAATAAGACACTTTTTGACTAATTAATATTTTCAGTGAATAAGTATTGCTATAGTTTTCACTCTTGAAAAATTATGATCACTGTCGGTAATCCTATTGCATTTTCACTCTCTTGGAGTTATTTTCACTCTTTTTGAATAATGTTCACTCTCTTGGAGTTATTTTCACTCTTTTTGAATAATGTTCACTCTCTTGGAGTTATTTTCACTCTTTTTGAATAATGTTCACTCTCTTGGAGTTATTTTCACTCTTTTTGAATAATATTCACTCTTTTGGGGTGATTTTTTTTAAAAATAAAATTTACTCTTTGGGAGAGTGACATTTTCACTCTTGGTACATTTGATAATATTAAACCAAAAGAGCAGTATAATTGTTAAGTAAACTTAATTTGCAGCATCTTTGCTGTTATTTTGTCAATCTACTGCATTACATTGTGGTGCGTCTATTCAGCGCTAAACTGATTTCTTCAATTAAAAAAAACAAAAAAACTAATTAACGACCGATGTATAAATGACCGGGTTTCAGCATGACAGATTGCAAGCCAATAACAACAGCGTTATATTAATTAAACAAACATACGGATTATTCATTCGGTATTCAGTCAACGCTTCATTTTATTCTATAGGGTCATCCCTACGGTCAAGGAAATAGACAACGCAGTAAACATTGCATATGTCAAAGCGATAATTGAGATAATACTAGATAATGATGAGCAACGGGACTCGAACCAAGGTCGAATTTTACAGCCCAATTAAAAAAAAAACGCTTGATAAATGTTCGTCTCCATCTCATTTATGCATGGAACCTGTGCACACGTTGAATTTGGCAATTTCCTTTTCCCCGATTTGGACACGTTGAAGAAAACGCAAGTCATTTCTGGGATAGTCTTTTTGACCATTTAGGTCCTGCCTCATCATGTTCATGTTCATGTGTTTATTATATCAGTGCTTCTCTAATTTGTGTAAAAATAGGCGATCAAAAATGCACTCCTAACCCCCAGTAGAACTCCTTAATTGGATAATAAGGCCGATGAACAATAAACGCTTACTCTCTTAATTCCTTAGATTTATTTTGAAGTCTTAAGTGCAGACTTATATCTGCGACAAACCTTTTTGGGATATAAAAATAATTCCTGTAGATGTAGATTAAAAATAACTCGTAAATGGGCTAAAACTGTTTATTTTTGTACGTCCCCTCCGTGTCCATTTTGTTGGAGGCCGTTTCAGTTTTATTTTTAAGCATTTCAATCATAACTGAAAAAGGGTGCTTCAACAGTTGAAATGGTTCAGATTTGCAAATATGTACATGTATACAAGAAACATTTAAAACAGGTTTTGTGATTAAGGGCTCTACCTGCATGACAGAAACAGAAAAAGTAAAGCCACCTCTTTTTTAGGCAGTGTGCAGCCACCGCAATGTAAGATAAATACACTGTATGTAGGGGTATTTTCACCTATTTTCGGGTAAAAATGAAACAAAAACGCTTCCCTTTTTCCAAAACCCGGACGCTAAACATGTTTTATTCGGCCTAGGTGGGACAAATACAACAGGGCAGGGGTCGACAGAGAAAAAAGAAGCAAAAGGAATTAAGACACCGAAAGTGATGCTAAATTAGAAGACTGAAAAATTATCAAAAATCAGGTTTTTGCATGTCTGTAACAAGTACTGGTATCCTATGCTCTGCAAATGGTAGGACGGACCAGAAGCAACCTAATAAGGACAAAATCGGATATTTTAGTTATTACTACATCCGTATATGGACACTTACTACAATACGTAATTGAATGGCGATTCATATCTTCAAAGACTGCCATTTTCTTCCTTTTCTGTCAATTCTTCAGTTGGCAAAGTAACTTGTGGGAATTCTACATAATTATCCTTCACTTTTAAGCTATTCCTGCACATTTGAAATACTTTGACTCTTTCGGGAAATCCACTGATTTTAATCTTTACCATGCAGAAAATGTAAGGTATTAATGAATAACCAATCCTTACACTAAAAGCTTACTGAAAAAGATGGGTACCACTGTTAAAAAATTACAGTGCAATTTACAAGAAAATCCTTTAAAAAATTACAGTATTTTTTTTTTTTTTTTTTTTTTTAAAGTACTGTAATTTTATGTCCCATAGTTCAGGCCCTATAATGACAAAAATTACAAATGAAAGCCTTTATTCGATTTTTTAATGAGTACAACATTATTAATATTAACACAGATGAATCTTCCATTATACGACTGGAAGTACTAAAATTTACAGGGAAAATACTGTAAAATTTTTACAGGAAAAAAATCTGCAGCAATTCTGCCAACAAAACCCCTAACACAATACAACTTTTACAGGTTTTCATTCAATTTCCTGTTTTTTACAGTTTGATGTAATAGCATTTTACACCAAACTGTCAATTTTACAGTATTATCCTGCACAAATTTGTGGAAGGCCTATACTAAAGGTGTTAGGAGTGTGTTTCGTCAGTGTTTTTTACTCTACATACACATTCACTTCTCTGTACTAAGTCACCAATATAGGTGAGTTTTCGATTAACTAATGTTTACAGTATAGGCCTACTGTAAATTTTTACGGTAATTTGTTGTTGGCAGAATTGCTTCCAGGATTTTCGCTGTAAATTTAACAGTATTTTTTACAATGTAGCCAATCTGATTTGCTCTCGGCTGTACTCTGTGGTCAACTGATTCGGTTAGCGGCGCGGTTCACTGTAGGCGTGGCAAGCCCTTAATGTCACCATAGATGCTCCGGTATATCTCAAGACTTTCTCACATATTGCTCCACTGCAGCACAAACAAAACAACTTGTGAAAGAATCTTATTATTTTGGGTCAATTTTTAAATGGTGTTAAATGCCAAAACAAGCAATTTGTTCGCATACCTCTGCGGTTCAGTGATCGGGCAAAAAATTTATTGAAGACGTTTCGGGTCCACAAACTCATTGTTTGTAATTTCCCCCTCAAGGAGTCTTAAAATTCTCGAAGCTTAAAGCTATGATTCAATCTATTACACGTCAACCATACATCGTTACGGGTAACAAACCTGTAAACACGCAAAGTAACGGATGAATTTTACTTGTCATACAACAATTGCATTATTTCAGAAACATTTTCTGTGTATATCAACCTGCATATTTAGACATGGACCTTTACTTTTTCAACCCCACCGCCATCTAAAATTAATAAAACTTCACATCACATTTGAACTCGCGTTACTTTTCGCTCGAATCAGCTATACTAGTATACTACAGCCAACACGATACTTGGAATACTTTTTTTCTTTTGATTAATCATATCGGCTATTCTACAGATTATAATACTTAATACCAAATTCTTGCAGCCAACACTATCTGTAAAAACGCGCTGTTTACACAATTGTTTTTAAAAAACTTCAACAACCATCATGTTGTTCAAATCCACCGTGACACTATAAGTGACCAAGGCCGTTAATGAGTAATTAATGGGGTTCCCATGGACCCCCCCCTTGGCACGAATGACAGTCAGGTCAGATATTTTTAAAAAAATAGGAATAAGACACCAAGAACCAAAGCAATTTTTTTTTGCTGATATAAGTTCACACATACATGTAAGTAAAACAATTACTAGTAACATTAAAAAATTAACTCCTTTTAATGTGCTTAAAACAAACAATTCATCATGATTGCCCATAAACTTACTCTGTACAACTAATATGGGAAAATGACGTGTATTTTGCAACACCCTTAAACAAATCCAGATTCCCTAAAAACTGCTAGTTTTGTGTTAATATATGTAATTTGGGTCTTCTAGAATAGATATCAACATAATAAGTTTATTCAAAATGTTTTTTGGTGTAACCCAAGGCCATTTGATTTTCATCTTTTTCTCCCTATCTTTCGCTGTTTGAAAACAAGTTTTGCCCCTAATTTGCGCCAAAAAAAACACAAAATTTCATTTTTTGTTGCTGATTTTGGGGTTGTCTTGTGCCCCTTCACATTTGGTATAAATTTCGTGCAAAAATTCCCTCGGGAAAGTGGTTTCCTTAGGGGGGGTCCATGAACCACCCCCCCCCCCATTCCTTGGGCAACGCAACGGGAGTAAACCGCCCTTGGTCACTAAAGTGTTAAACACCCTATAGTTTTTTAACTGAGTTTGTTTACACAACATTTAATAAGTCTTAATGATTTTTTAAACATACTTGGTTTAAAAAATATTTAAATGTTTTATTTGATTGATATGTACCTCATTCACAAGTTTTCAGACTAAATATCTAGAATCTCGAACGAGAAAATCGCGATTTTAATCCAAGTTAATAATTCTGACTTGAAAACTTTGACTCGGTGCCCAGATTCCAAGTTTGTTTTTTTTTTCATCCGAAACTAGTTTCTGGATTAATTTGTGTAAATTGGTTTACACCTCGCCGATTACTTTTATATACTATCATGTTTATTGGAAACGCTTTTGACAACGGCGGCACCACCTACCCGGTTGTTCAGAGCATAAAAAACAGAATACAAAATGATAGAAAAAGATATAAAAATGTCACATAATAACACACAGCTGGGTGATTACTATCGTATAAAAGCTGTTACAACATAAAACAAGAGAGGCTTTTGGTTACACCAACTTGACAGGGAGTTTTATAGTCGCCCATGACTCTTCCTCATGTTCACATTAGGACCAATCCCATAAGTATTTTTATAGGAAATAAAATTTATAATCCAAAAAACTCGTTTGAAAGTTAGAAAATTAGAAATAAAGGTATTGTTTTTAGTCGCTGCCAAATCGGTCAAACAGTCGACAGCTTATTTTATTAGAACACTCGGCTGCGCCTGTTGTGCTGTTTCTGGCCCATATTGTAATTTTCAAACTTGAAAAAAAAAATGCGAGAAATTTTCAGTATTCGGAACAAGTTTCAATTTAGTGGATCTTTTAACAGTGAAACAAGGAAGCGGATATACGGGGAGAATTAGGTTTGAGATGAGGCGGATTATTGTGGTATGTGATTGAAACATGGCACCATCTCAGAATGGGCGTGTTCGGATGCTATGACCCACGACAGATGGCTCTATGATATTTTTTTGTACTTCTGCTAACTGGCTCACTGCATTAGGCCAAGGGCAAGCTTAGCTGACTGGTAGGCTTTAGGCCAGTCAAATAGAAGGAATACTGCCTTAACCCACCACTAATTGCAACAGAATAAAATTCCAACAGAATTGTAATGAGAATACCTTTAAAAAACAACATATCAAAAGTCTACTAAAATCAAGATTGGAAACTATATTTTTATAAGGGTGGTAAGGTTTATCCGAGGGTCCAAATTGAAAAGTTATAAAACGCGTCAAAAATTAGGATGACACCGTGTTTCGTTACATTCCAGGATTAAAAAAAGGTATAGTTTGCCATATCTGCAGGTTGTAGTTAAATAGTTATGAGTAAAAATGGTTCAAGGTCACAATGGGGGTAAATTTTCAGATATAAACCGTTCGTTATAAAATTGTGTCAAATTGTTCGTCAGAACCCGAAAATATACTGGTTGCACCATCGTTAATATTTCGTTTCATAATTGGAACGCAAAAATGTACTGGGGGCTACAGGGTCTTATGGAGGTCACTAGTCATAGCTCTGTAATTCTTTTATAGAAAGTTCAAAAACAAAGAATCTATTTCATTTACTTGATCTAGTGGGACAAATTAAACAGTTTACAACCATCCGATCAAAATCGGACCATTCTATGAATTTACCCCAGCAAATGACCTCGAACTAGTTTATGAGCCTATTGACTAAAACTATAAACGCGTAGATAGGCAATCCTATAACTTTTTTTAAACCTTTGGAATAGCCCAATAAATCGGTACAATCATTTCAATCAATATTCGAAACAATTCTAATTTTTATACCCCGGTACAAACGTTTCCCCCCTTATTTCTCATGTTCCACTAGGTTGATTTTGGAGAAACTTTTGTGTGGGGGGTCCAAATCATACAATTAGTGGACTATTAGCTTGGTCTCCGGGCTGACCCTTTTGAATGTGAGATGGAAGGAGTGGGTGACCATCTTCAGCTAAACTACTTTGAGGGAGTTTTAGTTTACTACCAAGAAACCTACGTATCAAAAATCTCGCATAGAAAAAAATTGAGGGCGCGTGTGTAGAATCACTCCTTCAAAATTTCCTAAAAAGTGTGTGGTTGTGAGGGGGGGGTATCTCCCTGGCTGTTTTGGTGGGAAGCATATTTGTGGGAAAGGAAACATTTGTGTTAAATCCCGGCCCAAAATCTGCATCTCTGGTATAGATGGCTAGGGTACTTTATCGGCAAAATAATTTATATAGAAATGGCTCTACTGCCGACCTTACGGAGGCATCGTAATCCCTACCCAAAAGAAAACTGAGAACCTCCGGGGTACTACAGCTCTGGAGTACCCCTCTCGTTAAAGTTTCCATGCCCCGATCGCTAATAGCCTCGTCCCCCAAAGCCCCAGATTTGACCGGAAGTGGTCAAAATTTTGGTATCAGAAGAATTTACTATTTTTACTCTGTGAAATCTTAGAGTCAAATGATGTATTAGGTTTGGAAGTCAATCAGTGAAAATGTCCCATTTTGGTCACCAATATAAGGGGTATGGGGTCTGAATATGAAAAAAATTGGTTCTAATCCAGAAAAAGATAATACAATGGCTAAATTGGTGTAGACTGTAATCTACAAAATGCTTTTTTTATTCCATCGCAAATCGGACATTCGGTTTCCCGAGATATGCTGATCAAAGTCAGGTAGTGTACGCGAAATTTCCAAAAAGGCGATCATCTCCATATTTTATCAGGAAAAATTGCAAGGGGTTAATTTAATAATATTTAAAAGATATTATTTATGAACTATTAGACACATTCATTTTGTGCTAAGTTGAAGTAATATAATACTTTATATCCTTTCCATAATTTAAAGTTATTAAATGTTACTGGGTAAGTGATTTTTAATGTATTTTTATTTGTTTTCTCAACCCTGGCGATTTTAAGAAATTATTTTAAAATTAATTACAGGACATTGGATACACCGATTTCGATGATTCTTACATTAATTAAAGGATAATTAGTATAAAATGAAATTTAAAAAAAATAATTCATATTTCACATCAAAAGCGCCTCATTTTGTCTACTGTTTCGAGGCCTAAGAACGCGTTGTTAAAATAGCAAACATCCCCACGAGAACGACTAACAGAAAAACGCTACATGGCTATGAACTGAAATTTGGCACACATAGTAAGCCATATTAAGCGAGTGAACCATGAAGTCCGATTTTTTCAAATTGTGTTCCAAATTCAAATTACGCCATGACATTATGCGATTGGTCGATGGCCGGTTGCCATGGCCACGGGGTTATTAAAACATCCGCTTTTCATGGTTCACATCCGTATTTTACCTCCTACATATGTACCCAAGTTTCGTTCCCAGTAGCAAAAAATTTGTTTAGAGTTTATTTAGTTACATCGTTTCTAGTGTTTATCCATCATAGGCCTTACGGGGTTAACCATGGTCAACCAGAGCAAAATTTTCAATGGATTTTAAACTAACTTTGTGACATGGGCTACAATATGATATATAACATGTATATACCCCCTATTTAAAAATTAGAAAATCATTTCAAAGTTCACCTGCTTCCACCCTACCCCCCCCCCCCCTTAAGCTCTCCTCCATCAAAACGGATTGAAATATATCGGCGCGAAAACTATTACAGATGGGGTTTTGGAGTGAAGGTCAATCTTTCAAGTGAAAACTTCATATTCTTAATCGGGCCACCCCCCTTTAAAGGTTAATTAACCTTGGTTCTTTAATGAATATAAAGATGATGATATGATGATACGAGAGGATGCATATTAGCTCATATTTTTTTAGAACAGCCAAGTTGCTAAAGACGTAGGGATGGGCTGTCAGTCATATTATATGCCCTACGTTTCCACCCTTACCTTCTTGATAATGTGACAGTTTCTGGTATTTACGGATTAATATTAATTACAATAGCCATAGGGCAACCCTAGTCGCAACCACATTCCCCCCCCCGTGCAATTTGAATTAACGTGGGTGACCCCGATCGAACTCCCAGTAACAATATTCATGCATATGTATTTTATTCATCAGTTACCAATTGAGTTCTTGCGAGATAAGTTGCCCCTCCTCCGAATAAAAAAACAACAACAACAAGAACAACATCAACAACAGCAACCACAACTTCAAGGATACCGGGTTAGAAGTAATTGTAGTCCGGCGGGATCACAAGCCGGGCACCATAGGATTTAAACAACGAATAAAGCGTGAACCAAAGTTGCAATGAAGAGTCAACAGCTGAACCGTACTATGATTACGGCGGTCTATAATTACTTATGCACCGGTTTAACAACCCTCAGATTCTCTTTAAAATAATATTCTTGTACCAAAAAGAATTATCTCGGGATCTACTCTTGCAGAGTAATCCCTAGTTCTACTTGCAGTCTTCAGATTACCATTGGAATGTCCATGGCGCATTGATTTATATGAGAAAAGAATTGAGAAAGGACACACCCCAGGAGCATAATATGGCGACAAGACCAAGAGCTCTGGGATTCACAAGCATGCTTATCATAAGCTACGCGATCTTTTTCTTCACCTATCATCTTCACTGCGTACCCATGGGGGCTTTGGGGCTAAAGCCCACCCTCAAAGTTCTCTCAAGAAAAGAGAAGGAAGAAAGGGAGAAGAAAAAAAGGAAAAGATAAGGATAAAAGAAAAAGAGAACATTGCCCCCCTATCGACCTTGTTCGCTACGCATGGGGGGTCGAATTTAATTGCTATACATCAACTGCAAAATACATACGGCTTAGCAGTGAACAAATGTAAAATGATTTTATGGTACATTTCTTTGATTTTTTTCTGCAATGGCAATCAAAAGTGTCGGAAGAAGTACCAGAAAGGCGATGTCCTGAAAACCTTAAACCTCCTGGACACCCACAGGGCCGCTAAGGCGTCCCTGCACCCCATCCCTTAGTCGGCTCCGATCGCTCCGCTCGCTTCGCTCCCTCATTGTTCAAACCATCTTATGTCCAGCCCCCCTCAAAACATTTCCTGGGCACGACTATGATCTTCTTTCTAACTGTATGCTCATTATACACAGTTCAGTCATATTTGAGAAGTAATCATTAGTGTATCAAGTTCGTGCCGATTTCGTAACCTTTGAAACGGTCTCTGTTTTAGCATGGTCATCTAGTTTGTCAGCAAGCCACCGTCGCGTTTCAAGGCCATTATTTTGTTTGTCAAAGTCCCTGGAAATGTACGAGGGCGTGGTGGATACCGGCTGCCCGGCATCCACCACGTCAAAATATTGGATGAGCCCATCCTTATGACACCATCTGATGGCCAAACAAAAAATCTCTCTTTTATTCTCTAAATAAAACAATCTTAAAAGATATATAGCACCTAATGCAGAGTCCTCTAGGCGCTTCACATCAAAAAAGGAGCAATTGCATCATTATCGAACGACAAATACAAATACAACAGATAATGCAGTGACAGGGGTTAATGATACTAACCCCCAAAAGAAAAAATTCCCCCCCTATTATGCGACTAACCGTATTTGATAGGTCGATGGGGTCTCTATCCAACCGCATTGAGCAAAAAAGCATGCCGTCCGTGTGTTGTGTGTGTGTGGTGGGGGTGGGGGTGAGGTGAGCCCAGAAATCCCTAATTTTTGATGTCGCCATTGCTTTATCCCAAGTCAGAATCGCTATACATTGGATAGAACTGTAAATATTAAATGTCGTAAAAGCCATAATTCTCTTTCAATATCGATGTAGTCTTGGCCCGCCGATATGGCCAGGCGGTGAGGTCATTAATTGTCGTTACTGAAGTTGGGATTTAAATGTTGCGAAATATAATTAGACCCAATGCGACATGTCCGCTAAAATCGACTCACGTGGCCATATCAATTCATTTATCTAACCAACAGACCTCTACAACCTTTTCTGCCTCATAGCTAGAAACGCTATTTTGAGCAACTTTTCGCATCCAACCAAGATGTTGGATGAAGAAATTTTTGAGAAAAGCACTTGAAATTTAAAGATGTTAGGATTTTTAATTTCAAATATGCCGGTTGCCCTTTATCGCTTCAGCAGAAGCACCAACAAGTAGTTGTTTTGCTGGGAAAGATTCAGAGTAGCGTATTGGTGTTTGGTTACGAGATACTAGTATATTTACGCTCGTCCCCATTTCCGACCTGGCGCCTGAGCCAGTAGTTTTGTGATTTTGTATTTGAAGCAATGCTAGCTAGCTAGGCATGCAACTGATGAATCTTGACGATCACGTATTGTGTATTGCCGTGTTGTAAACATAGGCTACTATATGTTCAAAGTAGTACCATATCCCATGGTGAACATGTGTTTCTGTAAAAAATGTCCTATATTTTTCAGTCAACATACTGGGGCTACCCGAGCGGATCAATGTGGCTTGCATGGACTGGTGTATTACATACATAGGAGTATCGTGTTACTTCACAGGCCCCAGCGCTGCAGCGTATACTCTGTTCGGTCGGTCTTGATTCATTGAGGGTGCCTTTTATATACGTAATGACGTGACTCTGCATTTTTTCGCTCTAGAGTTTCGATTGTGCCGCCTTTATTCACGTGCGTGTTGCAATGGAAAGGTCAGCGCGTGCGGTTCTATGTGGGAAAACCTAACTCGCACAGTGACGTCACGAACCCCAGATTTCTATTAGAATCCACTATATAGCAACGCCAGCTCCAAAAGCCGTACATCTTTTCCGGCGTGCGACTTATTTCCATAGCGTGAGTGGTAACCTTTTATGAATATATTCCATGAGTTCCATAGCGTGTGTACCATTTATTCATATATTCACGCATTTGCATAGAGCGATGTACCGTTTCCAGGCCATCGTAACTCGCATGCGCGAGCTATGCGGGTTTCCGAATGGAATTGACCGTAATGAATATTCGAATTTTCAAAAAGTACGGTGGCCGTCTATTCTTCAACACGGGCGTAACGGCTCTCGTTTTCTAGATCTATGCGTCAAAAAACCCCAAACTTGAGATCGATAATGGGAAACGCGGATAGGAACGCGATTTCTGCGAAGTTTCTATTGCCGTCCACAGTGTCACGCGTAATAAAACGCGATTCCATTACGCCTTGGAAACGTGCACACACTTACGCGATAGGTTTGTTTTTTTACATGTCGCAACACGCATGCTGTAACGGCATGAAAATGTGCATCGTGCAGACAGTCCCAACGCCTCGTTCACACACGTCTGGATCTTGGAAGTATAAGTACCGACATACATTGATGCAGATCTGGTGCCCTGTGTAAATCCCCACTGTATTGTTTTCCGTCTTACATTTCCTTTGTGAACCTGACTCCCGGTTGTCTGAAAGCTTCCGCTCAGTGTATGACCATTTTGGACGCAATCGGTTGCAGATTTTGACGTGTGACGCACTACGATGTGGAGTTTAGAACGTCCGGACTCAATTGGCGAGTCGGAGTCACTCAGACTTGGATTCATGCTCGGTGGACTCGGACTCGGTCCCGTGGACTCGAACCTCAGGGGCCCCATGTCATGGACTCGGATTCGCCGCAGAACTCAGACCTGCTATACGCTGACTCCAATTGAACCCCAGTGACCTCTGACATTCAACGAACTAACAACACAAATCTCCCATCTGGCAATACTAGTAGTTTGAATGGTCCCATATACCATGATTTGTTTACCATGCCTCAATATTCTAAAATATTATAAATATGCTGTCAAACTTATCTAAACTTAAACAAAAATTGTTTACATACAATCAATGCACATCAAGCATGAAGCAAGGCGGTTACAACCAAAGAGGTTTCTATACTATAGAGCGGCAAAACGTTACGAATCTTTAGAAATTCATCGTCTCGCATTTTTTTGCCGTCCACAAGAAACAGAGTACAAAAAAAAGCAATGGCTGCCTCCCCTCCGCTTCTCCCACATACTGTGGGTGCGTTTTTGCATATACACTAATAATCGGTAGGATACAATTGGATGTTGTGTTGAGGTGGCCAGGTGTATAATAGTGCACCTGGATCAATGTGCTCAGATACTCTTTTTTCTCATAATGCATGGCGCGCTTATGTGGAAAAGATCTTCTTTGAGGCGGTTTATTTAAAAATCAAGACGACCTGACGTGTCCATTTCATTCGTTGTGTGGCCATGGTAGGACAAATTTAACCACCCCAATAGCACCACACATCCAACAACTGATATTTTTTGGCGGATTGTGTTTTTATCGAATTGACATTATGTGTGTATACAAGACCCTAACTAATAATTAAATGCCCGTCAATATTCAAATGTCACCGATCTGCCCAGCACGGACGACTGTTTTGAAGTGGCTTCACCCCCTTGTTATGGAACGCATAGACTTTAGGGAAAAGCGTGTGACGCATACTCGCGTGGAGTTTTTTTAATACTCATTGACGTCACGCGCTATCTTTAGCAGCTTTATTGATATGCACATACGCTTTTTAAACCAAAGTGGTGCCTGTACAAAGTGGTCGCTGTGGACCGAATTGCTGAGATTATGACCTTTACCGCCTATATGGCTATAGTTTTGGAACTGTTGTAATAGGTACAGTAAAAATATGGTCAGGGCCATACTGGGAGACCCCATGGTCTTCCATACTCAATCTCAAAATCAGCGTGTGTGCTTGCCATCTGATTGCTGTACATGTTGGTTTTTTGTCAGAGTGGCCGCCATCGTCTGCTGACAAGGCGGTGGCGTCAAGAATCCCAATTATACGTTACCATTTGGCTTAACAACGTACAACCCGAAATCTCCACACGAAAAATCCTGAATTTTTTATTTAATGGTTATCACGCATATTTTCTTTCCAAAACCGTTTGAGATGAAGAAGCATTGCACGGACTGTAAGGATTGTTTTTAAATATTTATGAAATAATGGACGGGATAGTTCGTAAATGGGCCATGGTAAACACCCAGGACGTGTGACTTGATCCTCCGACTCACTCAAGTCCACCACAACGGTGAAGAATGGGTATTCCGATTCATTGACTCTTCACACAACATTAGTTTCTATGGAGCCCGGACTGTGGCTCCCTCCTGACCATATCTCCTTTTGCACTGGTCAATATCAAAGGGCCCAAATAGTTTGTGGTTTTGGTCTGTATTGCTGTAATCTATTTTGATTCGTTTTTTAGTGAGTTGCCTGTATTGAATGAGGCTTGGCCTCCATCATCTGCAGCGTACCAACCATTCTCATAACGCCCTCTAGAATATGAGTGCAATCAGAAGCAAGGAATACATTGAATTCAAACGGCAATCAACATCCGGCGTAACCCGAGGGCTATTCTTTTTCAAAGACTTAGCGGTTACCATATCGAACAGGTTACACCCAGACTTGACTTAAGGCCTAGCCTGGTCACGAAAAATCTTAATTTATCAGAAGGGTGAGTGTATCTTACTTGAATTTTCCAACATTGTTATTCTATCCAAAGCATAATATATTTTAACACATTTAAAACCCATGTACAAGAAACTATTCCCTTACCTGTACAGGTCCTATACTTTTATTCCTTCCTCCTGGCATTCATCTTCTCTGATAGCTAACAAAAAAAGGTGAATTTGAATTTTCCCCAGTCGAAACGTGCGATTTTCACAGAGTCCTAGGAATTTTAGCTTACCGGTCAATACACTGTGTAGACCAGTCCTATTACTGAATTTAAATCACACT
>JAMKCH010003434.1:0-43997 GCA_023653785.1 Ophioderma brevispina | reverse complement strand
TTCATAAATTTAAAAAATAAGCTCTTTAATTGATGAAAAAATGCTTTTGGAATTTTTATACTCAAAACAGAAACAGGTACATTAACTGGGCAAAGAAGCGTCTTTAATCACACCAATTTTACCAACCAAAATAATTTCTAGAACGCCAACAATTTACTTTTTCCCTCAATCTGCTTTTTAATTAACTTTATAATTGGTATCAAACATATCTTTGGAAGTAATATTCGTGTTTTGTTTAACATCAAATTCAACTTAAACATTATTTTAAAAAAAAAAAAAAAAAAAAAAAGGGGGAAATTGAACCTTTGTTTACTACTCTGCAATCCAAATTGCTTCTGACTTAGAATAAATTAACTTTACAAACCAGAGCACCGACAAAATTTATCCAAGGTAGTAAGTAAAAGAATCCTGAGTACCATCCACAAACACAACTTGAGGTCATCGTCAATACGAAATCTTAGAAGTCATGATTTCCATAGGGATACCCTAATATTCTTGTTTTGACGAATAGCCAGAGCAGCTGTCTCAATAATTAACAAAATAATAGGGAAATTGGGCATCCTTGAAAAATACTTACTCATTGATCTAGAGGGAGTGAGAAACCCACTATTAATCACATAACCTTTTCTTTCACAATACATCATTTTAAACACCCAATGAATAAATTTATCCCCAAAAGTAAATATTGTTAAAACCTTAACCGATCAAATGCTTTCTCAATCAAGCAATAAAATGGCTCCAGGAATTTGTTCAGCATCTGTATACTCAATTATGTCCATAATTAAACGGATATTATTACCAATATTGGTGCGCCCTTTTAATAAAAACCTATTGTCAGAGTTACTACGAATCCACTAAGAATTTTTTCAATCATTCGATTAGCTAAAGTCTTAGCAAAAATCTTATAGTCGACATCAACATAGACAGAGGCCTGTATTATGAATAAGAGAGGACTTTATCTTTCTTAAAAAAGAAATTACAACAACAACCATTTCCTGAACGAGACATATACCATTGTCCCTAGAACAATTATACGAGTAATTAACAGATCCCAATCTCTGGCCAAAAACATGGTAAAATTTCGGTTGGGTAGACCACCAAACAGTGTTTTATTACGATTGCATAGAAATAAAGTATTATATAATTCTTCCTAAGTAATCGGCTGGTCCAAGAATTTTGCTTATGGTCATCAGATAATTTCGGAATATCCAATATTCAGAAAGACTCTGTATCACTATGATTGGTATCATTCTGACGGTGATCAGAATATAGATTTTAAAAAAAAGAATGAATTTCCTTCCTGACATCCAACTGATTAGAAAGTTTCATCATCTTGTTTCTTAGCCTACTATAGTAGATTCAACCCATCGTTGTCACCGAGCGAAAGTTTTGGACAAGCTCGATAGTTTGGGAGAGGAGCAGAATATTTAGCCTGATGCACCTGTTTCATGAATAAACTCCGATAATCTGACCGGTCTGTTTACCATAGTGTAACGAAACTTTTTGTATTCCTGTGTATCCAAAAACAGCATCTAAAGTCCCAAATATTCCACTCACCTGGGTAATTATAGTGGGTGAGCCAGGCATGTTGGTCGGTTATCACCTGGGGGTGCAAAAGTGGCATTTATACCAGGGCTAACTTATACTATGACCTACACGAAAATGTATGATGGCATTCTGTAGGGGTATCTTAAGCGAGCTAGGGGCTCGTCAAAGATTATACATGGGTCAAAATATAATTGGTCCATGTGGTTGAATTGCATACCAAAAATGTTCGTTATCACAAGGATTAAAAAAGGTATAGTTTTGTGCTATCTCTGACTCACCCTTAAGGAGTTATAATCTGAACAATCGTTATTGTAGGTCAAGGTTAAATTTACTTCTACAGGGGTCAAATACTATAAAAAACGCTACAATTTCATGGAAAATGGTCTCAAATTGTTTATAATGTTATTACATTAAAAAAATGGAATATTTTGGACCATCTGCATGTACTTAACAAGTTACGCACCTTATTAGAACTACCCCTATACCCCTATATAGGGGCTGGGGTTAATTGTGGGTGTAACTTGGTAACTCTCCTTGTACAATGGTCCAACTATACCTTATTTTATTTGTGCTTACTTACAAATTATATGAGACCATTTCCACCGAAATTAAAGCGTTTTTTAGTATTTGACCCCTGTAGAACTATTTAACCTTTGACCTACAATAACGGTCAGCTTATAACTCCATGAGGGAAGTCAGAGTAGCACAAACATACAATTTTTTTAATCCTTGCGTATCAAGAACATTTTGGTATGCAATTCCTCAACATTGGACCACTTTGTCAATTTTGACCCCTGTATAAACTTTTGCGAGACCCTAGCTCGCTAAGGGCACCCCTACAGAATGCCTCATACATTATCGTGTATGTCATTGTATTAGGTAACCCTGGTATAAATGCCTCTTTGCCCCCCCAGGTGGTCCACGAGGCTACTTCAGATGTTCTGGTGGCCATCCATAAATACCGTGAAGCAAATACGATATTAGAATGTATTGAAAGTTACTGCAGCTATAAATGCGTTTACGTGACTAAATTGAATGATTTCGTTAAGCACATAATTGTTTTGCTCTACTAATCGGACTACATGCTCCAATAGATTTCGCCTGGAATTTTAATTGTCCATCCACTGCACATCCCCTCATTCCCCTCATACAGTGCTAATACCTTCGGAAAAGTACTAGAGGTGACACCGCATTTGTAGTTTAAAAAAAACAAACAAGTTTTTTTTTTTTTTTTTTTTTTTTTTTTAATTTAACATCAATTTTTACAACAAGGTTACAAAAGTACTTGGAACTCTTTTCACCTTCCTCCATCCAGCGTGATCTTGAACGAATATAAGGCTTTGTTCATAATCCAAACTTTTATTCCATTCGATCTGTAAAGTTTCTAACTGAGTAAGTAAATCGCTGGAAGGATCCTTGTCAATTTGAAGGAGATTAACCTTATCAGATTTCCTTTAAAGCATGGTCTCTTCACATTCCTTTATTCTTTTTCATTACATAAGATTTCAATACCAACCCCTGTGATATTACTTTTCAGAAGCATCCCACACAATTCTGGATTACAATTGGAAATGTATGGATGAATATCTTTAAACTCCTGAATCGTGGTGTTGATTAAATTGATAACATCTGAATCAGGAATGAAGAAAATGACAAGTAATTTCCAAACCCTTTACCTTTACTATAAACCCATCCTTGACTTGTAAATGAAACAACATAGTGATCAACTGAATACCAGGAATTAATTTTTAGAACCTGAAACAATATAATCAAATTATCTGAAAATATAAAGTGCAAGCCTAAAAAACCTTTGGGATTTCTGATGTCTAGTGTATTGTTTTAACCTGGGGTGAAAATCACGCCAAGTTCACATAAATAAACTCGCTCCATCAAATGGAAATATTTCACGACGTGTAACATTTGAATGCCTTCCCGACCACCTTGATAATCTAGAACCCAAGACAGCATTGAAATCACCCCCGGCAATAATAGATGAATGGTCAAATTGATTAACTTTTCGCAAAAACCTGAAATAAAATCAGGATGAGCCTTGTTGATGCCATAAACATTAACAAAAGAAAGGTAACCCATTATTGTAATGGAAAGAATCGACACCTACTACCATTCGGGTCGCTATACATGAATGGAATTGAGTCTAACTGAATTACGAATTATGATGCAACCCCCCCTACTATTAGAAGTACCGCTAGAAAACCAAGCTTGTTCCCCCCATTGATTTTTCCAAAACTTTTCATCATCCTGGGTTAGCATGGTTTCTTGTAATAAATAAATATCAGATTAATGATCTCAAATAGTTAATACCTTCCCCCTCTTCTTCACATAACCTGGAGGCCACGACAATTAAATGTACTTAATTTGAGTGCATAATGCAAAACAAAGAACATACTTATTTAAAAAACAACCAAAGGTCAATTGAGGATTACTACCATTAACATAATAAAAAATTAACAATAAAATTACGACTCAAGATAATAATGGTAAAAACCACCAGCAATTCCGTATCATGAACGGCATACCATAAGTTCTATGACAGAATATATAATCTGACGGATCTACACACTAGTAAAAATCTACCTGTACATTGAAAACAAAATGCTGAATATGGCGAATTGTTTTTCCATATGCTTCAGAAAATTGGAGTGATTACAACAAAATAAAAAAAAAGAAACAAACCACAAACAAACATATTGTGTCCACAAGCAAAAAACGGACGCCAAATGCACCAAAAACGCAGGTCCAGACTTCAAATCAAAAAACATCCGACACACTTGGGCAAAATGGCAGATCAAAAATCAACACCAAGATCTAGCGAAGCATAGGCTTTCTCATAAGGTGTCCAAAAATAAAAATAAAAAAAATATTCACAGTACTCATTCATGAAACCACTGTCCGTTAGTGTCAATAAAAAGAAGTCCCACAATTCAATGACTGAAAAAGTGTTTACTTTGATAATTTGATAACTTACAGCCACAAAGTTGCAAACAAAAGACTGCTGCTAAAGTACAAAGCATGACGCAGTTCTGAAAACAGTCCATGAAATGAAACATAAGCTTACGCTCCTAACAAATGTTGGTAGTTCCCGCTTAATCGCAGGAAAATGTTTTCACAACAACACTAGTCCTGCAGTAATCACTTCCCTGTTCTGGTCTCTCATATCTGAGGATAGCGGGGAGCCACAAAAAACAAAAAATGGGTCTCCTGTTCTCACTTTCACAGTCTCTTAAAAGTGTCCTACTCTCTCGCGACAGAGCCGCCGGATTCGATCAGAAAAGGTCTCATCCACAAAACCCTTCTTTCCCCAGAAATTGCGTGGGTTTTGATTGTTTGATGCGCTCCTTTCTCACCATCTCCTTCTGTGAAAATGTCTGAAACGCAACATGAATCATCCTGGGCTTTTTTTGATCTTTCTTCGAAAAGCTGACGTGCGGTGGCAACGCTCATATGAATTTCCATCAAGGGTTTAGAACCATCCAAGCAAAAATTATCTTTCACAGTTTTTCAACACAGGAAGCTGTGAGACCGTGCGGCGGGGGCCTCCCCGGACTCCATACAAGACAAGTTATTACGCGACTTTCGGTTCTCGATGTCATCACACTTTACTGAATGAGATTAGCTTTGCTGTCTTCAAGAGATTTCCACCTATTCGAGGTCGGTCACTTTGCATAGAAACTGCAGTCAATTTTCATCTTGCTCAGAAACTCTTAATGGTACGAACATTCAAATTGCTAATGATCTTAGTATCCATGTATTGTTCAAGTCTTGCCGCAAAGGTAACAAACCAAACAGGGCGTCTTTATTATGAAAAATTTTTTTCCTGTGACCAAGATTCTGTTCCAAGATCCGGAAACGTCTTGCGTTTATACTACAGCGGCGCGGCAGAATCATTGGGCAATGGGCGCAGCATATTGTTTACCTTCCCATCATCCTCTCTGCTCGTATATTTTAGACTTCTTGGCAGCAGGCGATTTCGAAGATTTAGCTGGACTTGAACGCTGATTTTTTGGCTCCCATATTAGCTCTAAAACGTGTCCAATGGTTCTTGAGATAACAAAGTTTGAACTGGGAACCCAAAAAGAATGATCACCCTTCTGCAACGCCAGATCAAGGTGTTTTTGACGAGCACGACGCAATGCGGTGTTCCCACATGGCAAAGCGAGAAGAGCGCCCCCTCTAGGATTTTTTAGTTGTTTGTTTGTTTTTGTATAGGCATTGGATGCATCGTTTTGGTGAGTGTCAAACGTTGTAAAAGGCCATAAATTTTGATTTCAAAGCTCATAAAATAATAGAAATTTCTAAACCCTATACCTGGAAACATATTTTGACGGTTACACCATTGTGTTTCCAATTTTGTTTGCCTGGAAAGTTGAGGTCAGGGAGAAGGGTAGCTTCTCCCCTTGTGGTGGAATCTTTCCCCCCCCCTTTCCCCCTGAAAAAATCGTGAATTTTTGCACACGCGCCAATTCACAGTTAAAACAACATAGGCCTAAAACCCTATAGCTAACAAATTTTAATAATATTATTTCCCTCGAAATGTGCCCCCTCCTTCCCCCTGAAAAAAAAACTGGTCACGTACGCCACTGGGTCACTCCTATTTTGAACTCTTTGCCGTGTTTTATAAACATAAACCTAGTCGCCTATAACCTAACTATGGGCAAATAGGAATAACTGCTTTATAGCTGCCTTATATCGTTTTTATATAGAAGAAGATTTGACGAATAATTCATACTGATGAGTGGGCCATCATTTTCTTTAGATGAGAGGGGCGCAGATCTTTGAATGTAATTACCTACCTGAAAGGGGGGGTGGCTCGATAAACATTTGTGATACAAAAATGTTGTTTTTGTTTAAAAAGGCTGATTTCATTGCAATCTTAGTCTGTTTCGGTGAGTATGGTGTATCGGTTGGGAGTCATAACATTTATTATCGTAGGGGTCGTTATTTTAGGTGACGCCCGAATTTTCCTAACTTTATGACCTTCCCTTTCAATAGAAAGTAACGGACCTTACATCTCTGTACTGTAGACATGCTCAGAGCTAGCAATAAGAAATCAATGTTTTTAATGGGTGTTGTGCAGTAGTAACGTGCGGGCTGGGCCGAGCCTACAGGTCGTCTTAATAAGTCAGCACACCAAAAAACGACAACGAAGCTATATCTGTAAATGTGCGGCAAAGAAATACAATCGCCTAACAATATATTCCGTATTCTTTTCGTATTAAAGTTGTAGGCCATGTTGATTCTGCCGATCAGTAAGCGGTACCCTCATACAATCAAGGTTTGTTTTTTCTACTACATTCACGCACCCCCTCACGCCCCCCCCCCCATTTTCTCCTAATTAATGACAAACACGTCTTAGTTTGGTATCAGTTGTAGCTCTACATATTCCTTTCTTTCTTCAAATGAGACAAACATAATCAAGTTTAAACAATATGGACGCCATTAATGCCAATCAAAATGGTATTTAGGCCTATGTTGGCAATGTTGGTGCCAATAAGCATACATGTAAGTATACCCTAAAAAATTAGAAACGAATAGTATTTGTCAGTATGTGCTTATACAGTAGCATCAGAATGTAACATAATACCAGTTTGGGCATTTTACGCAATAAAGTATATCCAGTGGCAACCCCGTCCCCCCCCCCCACCACCACCACCACACACCCACACAGGGACCCCTCGCTCGCCTGATTCTAGCGCTTTCCCTCCGCACTTATTCCTTTTTGTCCCCCGCCTTCCTTGAACAAGAGGCCTTCCGGATTGAACGGCTCTTGAGGTTCATGTGGTATCATCCAGAGGTTCCCAAACTTCGACAAGGTCCTTAGGTCCTTCAATCGTGCCCTCCGGCGGGTTCCCCTTCGGACGGACCCTTCCATAGGTTGTCCTATGTCCGGTGTCCGGCTTGGCCTGGGTCAGGTTTCAGGTGCCCATTGCTGACTGGTCTGCGCCGCTTTCCTGAGGTGGCACTTACCGGTGCCGGCCATGTAAATCCTCCAGTCGCTGTGCTCCTGGTTCTTGCCCAACGTAGAGCTGCCAAACTGTTTGTTGCGCTAAAAGGGCCGCAAAGGATCACTATTACTTAAGCCTTAGATCATATTCGTTTTGCGTTTTTGTGCGACTGGGCAATCATCCTTTAGGGGGTGGTAACTCCCCCCTCCCGTTGGACGGGACTAGGGTACATCATGACTTTCGTGACCTTTGTTTGGTTCGTGAATAATTCGTAAGGCACCAAATAGATCAAAACTGGCTATGGAACTTATTGTAAGACCCACAGAAACGTAAATCGAACTCTAAAGCCATCTAACTTTATATCTAGCTCGAACATGCATCCCTAACTCTAATTCGAACTCTAAAAGGAATTTAGTACTCGAACCTAAAAGCCACTCGAACTCTCAAAGCAACTCGAACTCGAACTCTAAAGCACTCGAACTCTAAAAGCAACTCGAACTCTACAAAGCACTCGAAACTCTAACTCGAACTCTAAAAGCAACTCGAACTCGAACTCTAAAAGCAACTCGAACTCTAAAGCAATCGAACTCGAACTCGACCACTCTAACTCGAACTCATAAAAAAATATTACTCTATTTTATCCTGTGAAAAATTCAAGGGGTTTATAGTTATGATATTTTAAAGATATTATTTATGAACTATTACCACATTATTTTGCTAATCAAGTAAATACATACTCATAATCTTTTTCATAATTTACCGTAATTAAATTCACTGGTAAGTAATTTTGTTTTTTATTGTTTGCTCTCACCCTGTGAGATTTAAGAAAATTATTTTAAAAATTAAGTACAAGACATATGGATGCACCGATTTCCTTTCGTCATGATTTTTTCATTAATAATATGAATCCGTATAAACTGAATTGGGTACAAAAATAATTTGCATATTTTCACATCAAAAGCGCCCTCAATTTTGCCTAATGTTTTCGAGGTCTATAACTCGTTCGATAAATACCACACATCAAAACGACAAAGAACGTAATCTAGAGAACGGTACATGCTATTAACATTAAATTTGCCACACAATAAACCAATATAGGTTTAGTGAACCATAAACCTGTTTTCAAAATTTGTGTTCCAAATTCCCAAATTCTCCGTATGAAAATTTAAAAAATATATGCAAGTGGTTCCGATTGCCGGTTGCATGGCAACGGTATTAAAATTCGTCTTCATGATTCAACTGCGTATTGACCCCATGCATAATCACCCAAGTGTCGTCGCGAGTACCAGTTTAGTTTTTCGATATCGTCCCTTCTAGTGGTTTTAGCCCAATCAAGCCTTACATTGTTACCCATGGCACCCAAAGCAAAAATTTACATGGATTTTTAAACGTTACGACATGGCTAACAATATGATTCTAACAGGTATATACCACTATTAGGAAAATTTAAGAAAAAAATCATTGTCAAAGTTCACTGCTGTCAGAACCCAAGACCTCCTCCCCCTCGCCCCCTTCTCCCCCCTTAATCGCGCCACGTGTATTTGTACTAGCTCTCGTTTTGCCACAAGCCATGTTTAGTGTTTCACCACCAATTGAAAGATGACGGTGGTTAGTCAAGTTACTGGCCTGTATAAACGACAACGAACGCTATATCTGTAAATTGTGCAAAGAAATACAATCGCCTTACAATTTATTCCTTATTTTGCGTATTAAAGTGGTAGGCCCATGTTGATTCTGCGATCAAGTAAGCTGTAACCCTCGTACAATCAGGTTGTTTTTACTACATTCACGACCCCCCCCCCCCATTTTTCTCCGTAATTAATGGACAAAACATCGTCTTGTTTGGTAATCATGTTGTTGTAGCTACATATGGTCCTTTCTTCAATGAAGTTACAAAACATAGCAAGTTTTAACAATATGACGCCATTAATGCATAAGCAAAATTGGTAGTTAGGCCTATTTTGGGAATGTTGGGTGCCAAAGTAAGCATACACATGTTAATACCCTAAACAATTAGAAAGAAATTATGTCAGTATTTGCTTACATCAGTAGCATCATAAGTACATAGTACCATTTTGGCATTTTAAGCAATAAAGTATAGGCAGGTGGCAACCCCCCCCCCCCCCCCCCCCCACCACCATACAATCCGAACTTTGAAGGGCACTGAGCCACTGAGGTAGTACCTCCAAAATCACTTTTTCGCTAAAAATGGCGCCGCCAAGGAGATAAACTATTACTTGAAAAAGCCTAGCTCATATTCGTTGGCGTTTTGGTGCGATGGGAATATCCGTAGGGGGTTGGAAATTCCCCCCTCCGGTTGGACGTGGGCGAGGGTTAACATCATGACTGTTCGTGACCTTTGTTTGTTCGTGATGATATTCGTAACGGCCAACAAAATTAGATCAAAATGGCTATTTGGAACTGTATTGTAAGACGCAACATAAACGTAAGTCGAACTCTAAAGCCACTCTAACTTTATATCTAGCGCGAACATGATCTCAACTCTAATTCGAACTCTAAAAGGAATTCGCACTCAACCTTAAAAGCAACTCGAACTCTCTCTCAAAGCAACTCCGAACTCGGAACTCTAAGAGCAACTCGAACTTAAAAGCAACTCGAAATCTAAAAGCAACCGCGAACTCAACTCGAACTCTAAAAGCAACTCAAGAACTAGAACTCTAAAGCCACTCGAACTCTAAAAGCAAGTCTAACTCGAACTCGCACTCGACAACTCTAACTCGAACTCATAAAAAAATATTACTCTATTTTTCATGTGAAAAATTTCAAGGGGGTATATTTAAGATATTTTAAAAAGATATTATTTAGAATATTTACCCACATTTATTTTGGCTAGTCGAAGGCGTAAATAAATACTCTACTACTTGTAATATTTAAAGAATTAAATGTCATGTGGAGGTAAGTGATTGATTTATGTTTTATTTTTTCTCACCTGTGATATTTAAGAAAATTATTTTAAAAATTTATTACAAGACAAGGGATCACCTTTTTATGAATGGTCATAATAATAGATAATTAGTATAACTGAAATTGTAAAAAAATAATTGCATATTTCACATCAAAAGCGCCTCAATTAATGCCTAAATGTTCGAGGTCTATAACTAGTTTCGAAATACGCAAAACATCAAAACGAAAACGAAAAGTTAACTAGAGAACGGTACTGATAGAACATGAAAAATTTGCCACACATATTTAAACAATTAGGTTTAGTGAACCATAAGACCGATTTCAAAAATTGTGTTCCAAATTCAATAGTACTTATTGAAATTTATGCAAGTGGTCGATGCCGGTTGCCATGGCAAAACGGTTATTAAAAATTACCGGCTTAATGGTTCACTGCGTATTTACCCCATGCATATGTCACCCAAGTTACGTCGAGGACCAGGTTTAGGATTTCGATACGTCCGTTCTAGTGTTAGCCAATCAGAGGCCTTACATTGTTACATGGCAACCAGAGCAAAAATTTACATGGATTTTAAAAACTTTACAGATGGGCCTACAATCTGAGGTATAACATGTATATACCACTTATTAGGGAAAATTAAGAAAAATCATTCAAAGTTACACTGCTTCAGACCCCTATACTCCCCCCTTAAGGCGCGCCAGTTATATTGACGCTATCGTTTTGCCACAAGACATGTTTAGTGTTTCAAACCAATTGAAAGATGATCGGTGGGTAGTCAAGTTCTGGACGGTATAAAGACATCGCAGTTTTTACTTTTAACATGAACATTAAAAACACAGCTAATTAACGTTTCTTTAAAATATATAAATTTATCAAAATGGCATAAATTTTATCGCATGAGCCTGGATTCTTGAGAAATATTAGTTTTTAAACAAAAAATGAGGAAACTCTACATCATACAAAGAAGCCTTCTCGGTACATTGAAAAGTTCATAGATTGACTGAACCGCTCATTAGTGGGTTCGAACACCGATCTCTATACAAGATTGGGAAACATGGGCTTCGTAATGAAGCACTGTGCCATATAGACCGTATTCAATAGCCAGCATGTTGGTGGACAGATAGGCGTATTCCAGTACTACAAATACATTCACCTCGTCAATGATCCTGATGCAATCGATAAACATGATCGATGACAGCTTAATGTTTGTCCACAAACATGTTTGGTGGCTGACGTCATATTGAATAGGGTCTATTGGTCACCCCCCCCCCCCCCCCTCCAAAAAGAAGCCAAGCAGGTGGAACTAAGAGGCAGTCATTTATACAAAATTTTCCATGGCAGTCAGTCCTGAGGTCACCCAGTGACACAATTGATAAACGTAGAAATTGTTGTACGAGGTCAGAAGGCATGGATTTGCACAACCACAAAATGACACGCGTCCTTGCTCTTTGTTTGATTACCCACACAGGTCTGTAGTGCAAATCAGTAATGTTTTTCGCCATGATAAGTATAGGAGAATTCATGTTCAAACTAGCAATCTATGAACTATAAACCGTGTCTACGCTTTCTCAAAACAGATACAGCTTCACGTGCACAGACTTTTTTACAGATAAGCTGTCCCTTTATGATTTGGGCAACTTAAAATGATTGTGGGGCATCCTGAATTGTCAAAAGACCACGCATGATTTAAAACACGATTTTTTCACTTTTCATCCGTGTTTTCAAACCCAAAATATTCATTATAATTATACCATCTTGAGTGTTATATAGCCTCCATTTTTCTGATTAAACTTTAAAAATATATTTTCTCAATTTATTTTGAGAAAAAGATTCTAATGGGAAAAGTTACTTGTTTACTATAAAAGAGAGAAGGGGAATATCCATAGTGTTTGCAAAAATGCACCTGTTATGATTGCACAAGGGGAGAAAGGGAATGCCCCAAGAATGCTAAATTTAGAAAACTGATTCAACGTGTTTATATCAAAACATGTAAGATCAGGGAATTTCCCCACAAAAGTTATATATGGTTTATATGGCCTCCATTTTGCTGATTAAAATTTAAATAATTATTTTACTCCAAGTTTATTTGAGAAGAGATTTCTCACGGGAAAAATACTTGGTTTACATAAAAAGAGAGAAAGGGGCATACCCCTAGTTTGTTTTGCTAAGATGCACCTGTTTAGATTGCACAATAGGGGAAAAGTGGGGAATTTCCAAAATGCTAAAAATTAGTAAAACTGACTCAACTGGTGTATGCCTTTGGGGAGATCAGATCATTGCAGAATCTAGGGAAATCCCTCCATTAAAGTTATATATGAAGGGATGTAATTCGGGTGGTGATATGACTTCCAATTGGGTAGCTAGTGTAAGGTTATGTTTATACATGAGAATGATTAAGATTATTGTGAAAAGGGGAATTCTATCTGTGAGTAGTTAACTAATATATCACTGGAAGGACTCTCTGCAATCATCCACTAGTAATATGTAGCTAGAAGTTCTAGATAGGTTTGATCTGCAATGAAAGCAGACATATCTGGTGCCAGGATTTATTATATTTTAAATTCCATGTGAGCAGCGTTGCTGTTGTAATTATTCTACTGTGTGCTTGAAGCCAAAAGTGCTGGGAATCAAATGGATTCCAAAATGTGACAGATAGAAATCGTGGTGATTATCTGGGCTGAGATAATGGGATTTAGTATGTCGAGGGACTTAATTTAACCTTGTCGTCTTGAATGCTGGACAAGATTACCTTCAGGACTGAGAAGATCCAGGGAATTATTAATACCTGAGGAGTTTGTAATGATCTTGTGCGCTGTCAGTTTGAAGTCTCCTGTGAGGACATATCATCATTGAACTGCAACGCTTCTTGTGGACATAGGGGAACATGCTTGAGGACAATAAGTAAATGCAGTGATATAAAATTGTGTGTATGTGTGATTGTGATTTTGTACTTTTGTTTGGACATTACCAAATTCTTGAACCAATCAAGTAAATCATTAAAATCTGTTCTAGTATATAAAATTCAGATAACTGTGCACAAGGCTCATTTTTGTGTTGACAAGGTATTCGGACCTTCCACGGACGTCATACAATGGAAAGTAATGTGATTCGATGTTGTAATGTATATTTTTAGGGAATGGGAAACTTAGTGAAGTCAGTATATATTTGAGATTTGAGTAAGTTCGCGTCGCATTTGCAATCAGCTATACAGTATGGGTATAGCTAGTTTTTTCTACAAAATAATGGTAGATTATGCTCCACACAGTACCGGATTTATTATAGTTCAATCATGTGAAGGAGCAGGAGGTGCTGTAATTATTACTGCGGTATTTGAAGCCCGGAAAGTGGCTGGGAATCTAAAAGGATTAAAATTGTGTGACAGCAGGATTATGTTGGACTGATGAACTGTGGAATATTAGTGTCGTCGAGGGACTAGGTAACCTTGTCGTCTTGAAATGCTGGACAAAAGTTATCTTCAGCACTGAGAAGATTCAAAGGAATATCCTTGAGGATTTATAAGCGTGACTTGGCATGCGGTCATTTTTGAATCTCACTGTGAGGACATATCATCGTTGAACTCCAACCGCTCGGTGGAGATTAGTGGACATTCTTTTTACAATTAAGTATAATCTTAAAAATATTGTGTGTAAGTTTATGTAATGTTATTTGGAGTACTAACTTCTTGAATCAAATTACAAATCATTAGAAATCGGTTGTTATATTATATAAAATTTAGGCCACTTGTGCACAAGGCTAGTATTTGTGTTTGAAAGGTATTTCTGACCTTGGACGTCTACGAGACTTCATAACAGAGTATGATAGACTTTAGCAAACCATTTCTTGCAAGATTTTGTAAAATCGTTCGCCCGCATCACATACGGTCGTATTTCACATTTTGAGGTTTTTCCGAAATTTCGCCTACTTACTTTAGTTTAGCGAGTTCTTGCCATCCACAAAGTTTCAAAATGGGAGGAGTGCCTAATCAATAGTATAATTAGATATATTTGTCTTTTCCTCAAAATAATTCAGATTTCCGTCGTATTTCACATAAATGTCTCTATTTTAAAATCGCCGTTTGACTTACTAACACTTATCGTAGTAGACTATCCCAAATGTCCACCAGTTTTTAAGGTGCGGAACTGGTGTCAAAATGACAATGTGTTGTGAAATATATTAAATAAATTACAGGTTGTTGAAACAGATACGAAGAATTGGAATGAAACCTGTATTTTTATGTGTTTGAGAGCTCCACTCTTAACATGTTTAAAATATAGTCATAATGTCTGGAAATGTTTACATAAAATTGTTTAGTAGTTTCCGGGTTTTCCAAATACAATAGTTTTTCTTCTATTTTGCAGTATTTTCCTCTAACTTAACGCTGTCAATTGTGGACAGGGTATTTGCTCTTTTAAAATCGTTGCAAATTATAAAAAATCGTTTACGAGGTGTGGATAACAATGTCTTTACCAACGTGGAAAAATTGTCTTACCAAGTCCCCTGCCAAACTGCAATTTTACTTGGAAAAAGCTTGTTCTATTTTTTTAATGGCCGAACTAGTTTTTATAACATGTTTTATAGATTAGTTTATATATTGCAAGCGAAGAAGCTGGTTTTTTTTCAAATGATTGCCGCATACCCGTTACAGAAATCTTATGACATGCGGACATGTGTTTGAAAAATTAATGTTAAATGTAAAAGAAAATGTAAAATTGCATTTTACAGAAACTAGTTCATATTAAGCTCTTTATTAATAATTTCTTTTCAATGATAAAGACATTGCCTAACAAAAACAAATGATTTCATCAAACCTGATTACACAGTCGCCACGAATATCCGCGAATTACAGGTTCTGCCATGTATCGAACTCACAAAAGGACGGGTAGACAGCATTGTTAGTCCAAGGGTGGCTTAATCCCGTTCACTTTTCATCCAATTACCATTGCCGCATCTCATGTACTGCGTTGAATCAGTGATTTGGACTGTGTTTTGATTTGTAAATTTCCTGAGCAAATATGGTCGAGGGGGGTTTAAACTTGAACCATAAGGCAATAGGACTCACATGTTATGAAATTTAAGCGGTTTTACGTCAATTAAATCAATTTTAATTAAGTTTTATGATGGAAACATACGAGGTAATTCTACAAAAAAATCGATAAATGAAGGAAGAAATTATGCAAATTCTACCAAGATGCTATGGATTTGCAAATGACATGTAGGTCTTGAATTCGTGAATATTCACTACAAAGTGCAAGAAGTAGCATGTTAAAAAAATACTCCGTCTTTAAGTTAGAGCAGACTTTGTCTAAGGCCCGTATACAAAAACTTGTGTAATAACGCGATTTAGCTTAAAATCGCCGTCGTCCGTTCCGTAATTTTAAATTGCGTTTAAGTAAAACGCGTTTAATATTTTAAACCATTGCTTACAAAACGGAAGCTTTTTAACCACGAGTAACATCGTCGTGATTTAAGACGCGAAAATGAGTGTATGAAAGATACATTGTGTTTTAATGGTTGAGCGCCCAAATTGTATTAAGGCTTTCCGTAGTAGCGTTTATGGTCTTGCAACCACTGGCGCCGAAATGATTGGTGCATTGCTGCTGTCCAAAATTGGGCAGTGCAATGAACCGTTTACTTGACGAAAAACACACTTAAACCGTTCTTAAACTAGCCCCAAAACTAGGTTTAAATTTCGATGCATTTAGGCGGAGGTAAAAATTGCGTTTAACTTTTAAACTCCTTTCTGGAATTGCGTTTACTTAGCGATACGTTTATCTCAGATATAAACGTTTGCTTAGTTAAAATCGCGCTAAACAACTTTTGGAATACGGGCCTAAGTGTTTAAAAAAATATGCAAATTTATGTTAATCAGCCTATTGTTTTAAAACAGTAGGTGTAAAAACATTGTAAAAAAAACTTTTGGAGGGACTTCAAATATTTATAATCATTTTATCCAAAAAACATGTACTCAACTTTCCGGTTAGTGCGTTTTGACTTAGATCTGCGCCTCTATATGATATTCATGAAATAGGCTATTGATGATTAAAGTTACGCCAAAACTTAAAGTTGCCTTTATTAATGTCCCTGTTTTGGGGTATGTTATGTATTACATGTAAAATATATCTCTATGCTGCAAGGCCTAGACTATCATTAGCGATCATATTGAAGAAATTTCATTATTTTGTGAACATGCCCAAAAATTTCGGACGCCAACACTGTCTCGGCGCTGTCGTCGTCTGCTACACCAAGTTTATCAATTAGTTTGTAATTTCAATTACGTTGATCGTTGCCTGGTAGCCCACTATTGGAGTCGACATCTACATTTCGACTCAGTGAAAATGTAATGAATTATTAAAAAAAAATCGTAATATGATGTACGCATTGTATATTTATTTTTATATCCTGTCATAAAATAGTTGGAACAATAAAATGTGAGTGTATTGCCATATTCAGTGATCAATTTAGCTGCGAATGGAATTATTAATAATTTGCCCCACAGTAGAAGAAACAATATTGCGATCCTGAATTCAGTACAGCTATATAACATTTATCGTAGCACTTATAATTCTCATGAGGTTGGTTTTGGTGGGTTTATGTAAAGAGGCAAATGTGTAAAAGTTTCTACATATGACTGCTTTGTTTTACAACAAGATTAAGCGCTACCTCCCAATGGGCATGTTAAAATAGCCTCGAAGACAGTTGTTTGAACGTCTCACTCTCATTTATTATGGCAAAACCAGGATAAAACAAGAAATATCAACTTAGACACATAACTAATTCGGAGTTTTTATTCCACTAACTACACCCTATGTAAATTTTACAAAATTTCATAATAGGCAAATAATGATTTTTCTTTAAAATGTAGTTTTATTCATATAACATACAAATCCTGACCTTTTTAGGGCCTATATGGCAAGATTCTCACAGTGGATTTTTTTCTGATTTTACAGGGGCAAATTGCTCTTGTAAAATTATGTCGTCACTGTTTAAAATTATTCTAAAATAAAAAAAGACAATTTTCGTATCGGTCAACTGTGCAAACGTTGTATAATGGTTATATATCGTCATGAATCTTCCAAACAGGCCAATCGACCAAAAGTCACATTTCGAGATATCGGCGATTGAAGTTTTAGAGAATTATGAACTTTCATATCTAAAATATGAAACATTTTAGGAAAATGATTTTTTGTGTACATTGTGGACATTGAAACGTTCTTCATTTTGAGCACGCTTTCAATTCAAGTATCCTTTGTTTTCCTTGTCAAATTTAATTATAAAGTGATTGGTCTGTTTGCAAAAACTTAAAAACGTCCTCTGTTCTATGTCAAAGGAGACGAATGCGCATTCGCCTGTTTGGCGTACTCAAAAAGAGTCGATCGATCGCCTCAGACGGTGGTATTGAACATGTTGAACATACTTTTGCCTGCGGAGGGCGCTAGAAATGACTATGCTTTTGTATGATTTTCTCGCCGTCATCATCTCTTACAGGCAAAATATGCCAATGAAGCTAGAAAAGAGGACTGATGCGGTTCTATTTTTTAAATTTTGTAATTAGAATTGATTTAATCAAGTACTTAATGTAAAATATATTACATCAAGATATAAATACTATGTGACTCAAAAAAAAAATGTGCAAGGACTTCAGATGACTTTGACCTTGATGAAATCACTGAATCATCGATTTGTTGCTGTTTTAATAAAGCAAATCTAATATACTTCCAAGTGTTGAAAAAATGAAAGAAATTGACTGAAAAATAAGCCAGATATGAAAAATTTTCTAAGCACACTCTTTTTCCTCCATTCCAATGGGATTTATACAATTAAGCAAGATATTACGTTAATGTATGATATACGGGGTATGGCATTATGAAAGTAATGATGAACCACGCTATCTTGTTTAATTGATCTATGAATAGCCATAATCTCCTTTATTGATCATCAAAAGGAATTGAATGTGCACACAAAATATCTCACCCAATTAATCCTGATGTGTAATGAAAAGGATTTTCAATACTACTACTGTAATCCATGTATAGATACAGGCTATGCCAATAAGGGACTAAACTCTTATCTTAGCAATATCCTAAACAATGGGAAGATATTGTTTTCTTGCTCTGCAACAGGTGAATTGGTGCTTGGATTTGTCATATCAGTTGCCAGATGGGTATAAATAGATTCATTTATTAATCCGTATTTGAAATAAACAAGAAATTGTAACATTAAGTTGACAAGGGCATCATGATATTTTACATGTACATTCTCACAAACGCAAGTTTAATGTGTGTAAATCCCATAGGAATGGAGAAAAAAGTGGTGTGCTTACAAAACCTGCCATATCTAGCTTATTTTTCAGTCGATTTCTTTCATTTTTTCAACACATGAAAGTATATTGGATGTGTTTTATAAAAACAACAACAAATATATGATGATTGCATTAAGGTCAATATCATCTTTAATGCTTGCACATTTTTTTTTGATTCACGTAGTATATTAATTTGAATGGAAACCTGTAAAAGCTGTATATTACGGGGTTTTGTTAGCAGAATTGCTGCCAGAATTTTCTTGTAAAATGTATAGAATTTTTCCTGTAAACTTTAGTACTTAATAGTATAATTGAAAATTCATAATAATGTACGATAATGTTGATACTCGAAAAAAAAATCGAAAAAAAATCCAGTTGTAGTCGTTTTATACGCATGGTAAATTGGACATAAAATTTGCAGTATTTTGCTGTATTTCATAATTGTAGCATCGGCCTAAATGTGTCAATACAAGGACATCCAAAATGTATTTCTAACGTTTGAAACCCAGGGTTTTTGTGAATTAGTGGACATAACTCACTTCCACTAAACGTTAGTGCACACTGTTTTAAAAAGGCTCTTAAAATACAGCGTTTTGAGTGTTAGTCGGGACTGAAAACGTGCAAATAACTGTACAAGGGACTCGAACGTACAAATACTGTAAAACGTGATTTTAACTATTGTGAGTCCCAGCTTGGCCAGTCAAAACTCTGTTATTTTTACTGAACATTTTAAACAGTGTTGGAAGAAGTTGTGATTTTCTGTTTTATGCTTGAAGGTGTTATATTTTTGATACTTTTTGCAGAGAAGGAAGCAAAGATGACACCTATTTAATCAAGAGAAATCTTACTTACTATCAATAATTTATATTTGTAATTAATTTACGAGGCGTTCGGACGAAAAATCACTTTTTAATTCCCCCCTTAAAAATGAAAATTGACATATACAACACGTATTTTAGAATTAGTCGTGTAATTTCAATAAATAAAAAAAACTAAAACAACCTCTTTAATCATTGTATCTTTTACATTTATAGTTTATTAGCTTTCAGTAGTCTATTTTCACTCTGAAATAAATACCAAATTAAGCTTACTACTTTCAATAACGGAAAACTTTTGGAAGAGTAATTGGCAATTAGTGTCAATGATGTTTCTAAAAATCGTAAAACAAAACGACTTCGTAGTGTCTATTGGTACCATTTTGAAATGAAATCTGACATTCCCATGGATAGTATTTGATTTTTGTCATCAGACAGCCATTGCGTATGTTTCAACTTTGGAGTCACACAGCACTCGTACAGTATAGTTTGAAAACTTTCTTTGAGTAAAAAAACAAACCAATTTTTTAAAAGTTTTCCTTAAATGACACAAGTTTTTTTGCGCTTTCTACTGCGTTGCTCAATGGTTAACTTGTATTTGAAAGACTTCTGACGTTAATTTCAAGTTCAAATTGCCATATTTCTGATTATCAAAGGGTATTTATTGAAAATGCAGCTGCTATTTTTCTGATATTAAACATAATTTATTCGTTATTGGAATTGAAAGTAAATAATTTTCCTCAATCCTCATCAATTAAATGTAATCGGGTTGCATTCAATTATATTGCGTATGTCATGGATAATCTTTTTAATGTAACCATTAATCATGTATTTTTAATTGAAATGCTGATAATGTAAATCTCAGTTTTTTCTACCTGTACTGCAAAACAGTGGTTAAAATTAAACAACGCTCTGGTGTTCTACGAGATCACACCAATAGGATGTCAAAATTGAACACCTTTGGTGATATTTTAACACCCTATTGTGGTTATTTACACCAAATAGTGTAAAATAACACCAAGGTGGTGTTGAACTTTGACACCCCTCTTGGTGTGGTCCCCTCCCTATAATAGCAGACCGGGTGTTAATTTTAACTACCCTATGTTTTGCAGTGTGTACTCAAATCACATTACTTTATTGCGCGTATTTAGTAAGTACACAGAGAAATTATCAAGTTGTTTAATTATCAATCAACTAAGTTGCTGAAACCTAAAATAATATTCGTAGGTAGGTGGGGAAATATAGCAAAGAAAAAGAGGAAAACGAAAAGAATTTCTGAGGTACTATGTTACATTCATAATGATCTTAATTTGATTAAATTAATCATGTAAGTAACTTCTGTAATCCTATCAACTGGGACGCACCCTGGGACCCTCTGATATGACCCAAATACCTAACCAGATACATGCTAACTTTTATACAGGGAATATATACGAACATTGAATATTATATGCCATTACTTTCCTTTTTCAATTCTATATTGCAAATTAAAAGAACAAATACATAACTCAAAAACGTGTGAAATGGTTTCAACAAGAGTTTTTAAACTATCTATAAAACCTTGAAGTGAAATAAGTTACTACATTAGTGCTTGTTTGTGACCTTTCGGGTGTTACAAATTGTCTTGTTTGTTATTATACTTTGAATTACTAACATAAGCTGATTGAATCTTTTTTACAAAACAATTTCCAGGACACGTGTAAACCTCAGTAGTTGTTACATTTTTGCCACATTGTGTTTGGTGTTAACATTTCTCATAAAATAAGTGTATTTTAGAAATTTTCTCATGAAACGTATGCTGTTATCATTACAAAATAAAACCTTAATTGTCTAAACCACTAACAAAAATAATAAAATAAAATAAAACCTGGCGCGATTCAAACGGACAAGGTAAGCTCATTTTTTTTTTGCCGTGCTCAGCGCGGATCGTCCGCTTAGACAGTCAATACTCTTCCATCTACGTCTATACAGATAAAACAGCTAAACATGCATATATTTTTTTTAAACTTATACCACACTAACATGAATCTTGTATTTGACGAATTAACGGCGCTGTAAAAGTTACAGTGGACTTCACAATAACAAGCGATCAGAAAAAGACAATACTTGGACGTAACTTAAAAATCAATCAAATACTTTTTTTGTCCAATTTTCCAGGCCTACTACGACTAAAATTATAAGAACTTTGCAATTCCTAGCAAACATATTATGCACTCTATGGGATTGTCAATATAGGTTATAAAGGGGGATAGCCCGATTTTTAATGATAATGAAGTTTTCATCGTGATAGATTGTCCTTCACTCCAAAACCCCATCTGTAAATTTTTCGCGCGCCCGATATTTCAATTCGTTTTTTGCTGTGAGCTAAAAACAATGATTTTGCAGGGGTTCCTCCTCCTTATTTCTTTTTTTTTTGGGGGTGCGGGACTTCGAAAAAGTGGACCTTTTTTTTTTTTTTTCGAAAAAGTGGAACCTTTTTTGGTAAAGGTGGATCTAACCCGGCCCTTGAAATGGTTGTTTTTTGAGATTTATGAACATGTTATCACAGAAAAGTGGACTTTCTTGTAACAATCTCTCCAATTTGACCTTTTAATCAAAAAATAAGCAAAATGGACCTTTTGTCCCTGTTGTGGGAATGTTGGGGGTGATTTTGTAAGCCCCAGGAGTACTTAAAATTAATATTGGTCGAACCAAAATGGGGCAACCTTTTTCGCACATAACTTCCAAACCAAATACTCCTTTTTGCCCTAAATTTCACCGGACTAATAAAAAATAGTAGCTTTCTTCTGATACCCAAAAATGACCACTTCTGGTACAATCTGGGGCTTCTGGGGAAAGGCCCTATTAGTGACCGGCCATGGACCTTTAACAGGAAAAATCCTGTAAATCTTACATGAAAACACTGGCACAATTCTGCCAACAAAATCTCACCATAAACTACCACAGCTTTTAATAGTTCCACCATACCGAGTTTTTACATGAAGCGTCAAAATGTTGTGGTTTCTAAAGAAGCTACTATTTCTCTTTCTCTCATTCCATGTGAAATATTAGGGCTAAAGGATTTTTGGTTTGATGTTTATGAGCGAAAATATCCCCATTTTGGTCGAACACAATATTAGTTTTATACATAGTACTACTCTATGGGATTACAAATATGTTTTTTAGCTCTCATTTCAAACGGGTTGAAAATTCTCGCGAAACTTTAACAGATAAGGGTTTTGTGAGGTGAAAGCCATATTAGACTTATAGAAATTTATAGACTTATATGCATGGTGAAATTTTGGTTGACATTTGTGGATAGGCCTACTAAGTTAGTGTGTTCGTCAGTGGCTTTTTATTTTCAACACTTTTACAATCTCTGTAATAACTCTCCAAATATATATTTTTCAAGTGTTTTGATTTAATCAATTTTTACAGTATACTGTAATTTTCAAAGTATTATTTGGCCTAAATTGTGGCAGTAAAATACGGCAAAATTAGTTTAGGGAGCAAAACCGTCTCAGCTACGCTTCAAACACATTTTACTAATGTAAACTTCGACCCAGACTTCTGTATCGGCTACCCAGTGTTTGATCTCGAGAGAGGAGATGCATCTCGCAATATTCCATTGATCTATAGGTTCACTTTATAAGCTGTCGTCCGATGGTTTTCAGGTACAGCAAACAGACGAGTGCAGATTGGTCTGTTTGAAGACTTTCATGTGGCGTTGGGTATGGGGGCTTATGCAATTTGATTGAGTTGTAGTCACAGAGAGTGCAAAAGAGGTTTACTGAGTGAGATGTGTCTGCGGATGACTTGGTTTAATGAGTGAGACATGGAGGGACTGAGGGAGACGTTTTGGAAATGGTCAGAAGGTTTCGAGAGTTAAGGGTCTGAAGGTAAAACTTGGATGAAGACAAAGAGGCAGGGAGTGGGGCGGAGGAAGAGGGAGGTGGTAGCGGTAAGTTAGACCATGGGGGTATGGTGGGAAGAGAGTAAAAGCAATAACTCAGAACTGTGCGTGGTGAAGAAATGTGAAAATGGATCAATGGGAGATGCACAAGATGAAGCAGAGTGACCCTAGTTTGGCAAGAGATTTTGTGTGGAGAAGATGTGAGAAGGAGCTGGAGGGATGGTGAACAGGAGGAAAGGTGCTGTGATGAGTGTGGAGTCAGTGAAAGGAGTTCACATACCGAGGGAGATAGATAGAAACTCCAAAAACTGGGGTGGTGGATCTTGGGGGTGCGTTTTTTGACAGCGAGCGTGGTTAGTATGGGGGGGTGGCATAAAGTTTAGGGAATGGGGGAGTTGTTGCATGGGAAAAGATATCCTTTGAAGATGAAGGAAGGTGTATAAGAGCTGTGTGAGATCAGTGATGCCTATGGGAGTGAGACGGTGGTGTCTGAGCGAAAATGTGATGGGATTGAGGAGGAATGATTGGAGAGCAATAGTGAGGGTTGGTGTGGTTGTGAAAGTGATGGACAGGATGAAGATTGAGAACTTGAGCAGAAGTTGGGTGTGGAAGAGGCAGCTGACCGATTGGCGAAGGTGAATAGTTTACGTTGGTATGGCATGTGTTGAGGAAGGCTGATGAGCGTGTGTTAAGAAGGGCTTTGAGTTCGAGGTGAGCGGTTTGAGGAGGAGGGGACGTCCAAAGAAAGACATGGAAGAAAACAATGGAGGAAGGAGGTGAGGATGGTTGGGTTGAGGATGGCGGAGCATGAATCGGGTGGAAAGGAAGGAGGGATTAAGGGCGGTTGCTGTGAGAGTGAGGTGAATCCGCCCACCCCCGTTGACGGGGAAAAAAAACCGATTTAAAACTTTGTTTAGTAGTTTTAGTAGTAGTAGATGTCCAAAAAGTGAAAATCTATTTATAGTACAAATGGAATGTTTATTTTTGCTCAAATTTTAGTATATGAAAGAGCGTGTGATATAGTCTCATATATGCAAAACTCAATTCGCCAAAATGGTCGATCGGGCTTGAAGACTCAGACGATATGAAAAATACTTATTGTTTTTTTTTTTAAATTACGTTAATGTTGTCATGAAAGATCATCTGAAATTTCTCACTATATCGGTCAATTTAAGGTTTCAAATTTAACGGTATTGCAAAATGTCCAGATTGGTTACTTTCCGGTCACGTAATTTACATACAGCACCCAAATTTGCTACCAGATGCATTTTTTCATTCTTCTCAATAAAGGCTTTAATGTGGTATAGACATACGGTATCACCATTTGTGAAATTTGAGTAAATTAGTCGCAAAGTTCGCAGAGACTATCAAAACCTTAACTCACTTTCATTAGCCGATTTGTACAGGCAAAGTCTCATATTAAAGGTGCAACGAGAGATTTTGAGGCACCCAAATATTGTGTCATAATAGTCATTTCATATAGATTAGACACTCAATAGATTTCTTACTTTATATTTGGCTACAGAAATGGCTTTTAAGAGAGAAAAAGGGTGATTTTGATTTGCTTATATTTCAATATAAAACATAGGCTGAATTTTTTATTTGCTCCTATACGAAATTAGAAATTTCACAATTATCGTACTAAAAAAAATCTCAGCTTAATCATTTCAGATGGGGATATTTTTATATCAGGGCAAAATAAGTGTCAGTTTTCTTGACTTTTTGGACATAAATTTTAAAGGGGCATGTTGTGATTCCTAGCCTCGTTCTCCGACTTATCTAAAAAGTTGAGATTTTTCTATCATCGGAACTGGTGGCGTAAGTATACATAGTACAGAGTGTCCCAAAAATTTACCCTCAAACGCCCCCAATTTTATGTCTTGAATAAACATTATTTATACATATTTAAAAGGTACTGTTTATTAGCTTTTCAAAACGGCAAACCCCATTGAATTCAGGTCCCAAATGACTGAGTTGACCCTTATTTAATGAAATCTGTGTTTTTTCTTGTAACACGTACAGGCTGTCTTTAACAAATTATCACATGTTAATGTGTGCAAAACCAAGTAGTGGAGCGGTTTGGATTGTCGACAACCCCTCCTCTCGGTACAACAAAACGCAATCACTTCTATTCGATAGATAGTAATAAATAATTTTAATAAATGATGGTTGTGGTAAAAAACTTTGGTGGCAGGGGTGTTTTTTGGGCCAAAAAATCACGTTTTTGAGCTAAAAACTTAAGGAATATATAGATTTATTAATTTCTTAGCAAAACAAATTTTAATCATCATGCAATACTATCAATCTCTGACATTTATGTTATAGATTTCTGTTTTATACAATATATAAGGGTCTAGAATATTAGCCCCAAAATCACCTTTTCTCCTAAAAAAGCATCCTTTTTATCACATGTCACCATAATAAGTATTACCTGAACCCTTTATGCAATGTATAAAACCTATTTCAATAACAAAAAGATAGCATAAAAAAGATTGTAATATTTTTACCTTACAAAATATAAAAAATAATAATTTCGGTTAACTTGCAGCCCAAATTTCATTTTTCGGCATAGAAATCATCCCTGCCACCAAATATTTCAACCACAACCATCATTTTCTTAAATCTTATATATTTATCCTTCAAATAAAGGTGGTTGTGTTTTGTTGTACGGTGGGAGGGGTAACTCGAAAACTAGAGCACTTTTCAAGGCTCGGCCGCTCCGCTAAAGCCTGTCCGTGTTACAAGTAAAAAAAAAAAACACCACAGATTTCATTCAATTAGGGACAACCATTTTATGGTATGATTGTATGCACATCCTTATTTTGCATCTTTTTCTGTTTTCCAGGCGCAGACGACGTAAAAGCTCCCGTCCCACCGTGGATATTTCCATCCCACCAGGATTTTTTTTCTCATGCAGGTTTATGATTAACTGTCTCTGATTTTCCCTACAGTTTTTAGAGTTCCATCGATGCATTTTTAGATTATCTTGGATGTGTTTAATTTCTTACAACTAATTATATCACCAAATACCTTTCAAGGACAAAAATGGAATGAAATAACCTCCTAGGCACTTATTGTTAGGGAGTATATAATATTTATCATATAAAAATGTATTTCAACTAAAGAAACATTGCTTACCTTGTAATATACAATTCAGCAACAACAACACGACTTCATGTCGGTTAGGCACTATGAGCGCCATGATGATTTCCTTCGTTGGATTTAAGCCATACTTGAGGTTTCTCACAGCTTAACTTGGATATCTGTTTAAGGTAGATTGTACAAATTGTACTGTAACTCTCCTTCGCGGAGAACGCTCTGCTCTCTTGAAATCCTGTCAATATGTCAATATATGGTCTTGCAACTCGCCTAGACTATTGCAAACCTCGAAATAGTTTCTATGGAAACTCTAAACATATCATCCAAACAGTAAGCCATGGCTTACATTTGATAAAATTAATTGCCACTACTATTTTTCAGTTGTTCAAAATTAACAAACGATTCAAAATGCAGTCTTTATTTAATGGAGTTCGAGTTCGAGTTAGGTTGCATTTAAAGTTAGAGTTGATTTTAGGGTGGAGTTGTATTTTAGAGTTCGGATTGCTTTTAGCGTACGAGTTAGAGTTCGAGTTGTTTTAGAGTTCGAGTTGAGTTGCTTTTAGAGTTTAAAGTTGTATGGTAGACGTTCGATTCAAGATGCCTTAGTGTTCAAAAATTTGAGTTAAGTTGGAGTGGTTTTTAGAGTTGCGAGTTGCGAGATGCGAGTTTATGGTGGGTATTTACGTTAGGGGATGACAATAGCACATCACCAGCGCCAGTTATGATCTAAATTTGTTGACCTTCAGAAAAACACGAAAAAACTAAGGAGTTCAAAAAAGGTTCACGCCACACATCAGGAGTTAGCCGTATAAAGCTGACGCGATCGCAGAGTCAACTTGACCTAACACCTTAATACGTCAAGAATACGGGGGCTAAACGATTAAGGGCAGCTATTTTTTTTCTATGCACATTTATGACATTTACAGACAGAGATGCCTTATCGCTTATTCCGTGTTCTTGATTTATTAAGGACGACCATCTGGACGAACCCGGCGTGGCCGCCAAAAAATACAGTCAACCACACACACATAAAAACATGATAATAGCTAGCAGTGTGCATTTTGTACACAGTACACGTAAGGGGCTGTCATTTATTTCAGGGGAGGGGGGGTGGGGCCACAAATTTAGGAAAAGATGCGTCACTATACTAACCAGACTAAAATTGCATATTAAAAATCCGTCTTTTGTAAACAACATTAACATACTCTCTGTAGTTTGACCCCATAAAAGATATCCCCAAGAAAATGATGGCACATTAAGTATAAATGTTTCGCTAAAATTGGTTTTATAGTTATTCTAGTTCTCCCCGAATCACGTAAAAAGACACTGGCACATTTGAAAAATAGTGTGCCCTCAAGATTTGTCAAAATCGATCTTTTTGCATGGTTGTAAATCTTGTATATACATCAACCCTCACATGAAATTAAGATAAGGACCAAATCAGCGTCCTATGGGTAAACAGAACGATTTATAATAAAGTCGCCGGCGACATTAATTTCAGCAGGACGACGGAAATGGCGTTTAACACAAAGAAAACGCGACAACCCGGATGCGTTTTTTCACGGCATGCACCGTGTTTGACTGGTCTGTGACATGTGTGGTTTTTAAATCAATGGTACGAGTATAGAAATTCATTAATGATACAACATTTGTTTGATTAAAGTTATGGAAAACTTTCAAGTTATCCTACAAGTACTGGATTGGATGTTTTTAACCTCTTATTAAACGTCCCTATCTGGTTTTTGAGTTTGTTATTTTTACGGGTACAAGGTATCGCTATCTTCCAATGGCCGAGACATCATTTTAGAGCTCAAATTGAAGAGGACTTCATATTTTGTGAAAATCGGGGTGCCCCCCTCGTGCTCTGCTTTAAGTTACATCAAGAATACTTTTTTACTGGCTATATACTGGCTTATTAAACGATTGCCCACCACTGTTTTAAAAAGTTATTAAAATAATACTTTAATATTCATATTAGAGTTCAAAAAAATCTTATATTGGATGAAAATGAAATGAGCAATTTGTCAATTTATTGACAAAATTTTAAAAAGGCAAAATATACAAAATTTTATATGTTTTGTGTATTATTATTTGCATACATCTCAAAATACAGACGTACATGCACGTCGTAAAAGAATTATAAAATTGGGTGGTTTGAGCGGATTTGATCTTGAAAATTATCTCTAAAAACCAATGGTGGAAGCCCAACGTTATCCAGCGCCATTAATACAAAAGAATAAAACGCTGCATTTGTATTCATTAAAATAAGGTAGTCATTTCAACTTACATTGAGTGAATAGATCTTAAATATTGCTTACATCAAGTGTGATAGTTTTGTGTTGTAGTATAACTGAAATGCAAGTTACGGAAAAAAAAAAGTACAAATCAAAGAAACAATACATCACTAAAGTTGAAAAATTTACATCTATACGTTTAGTAAGTATAACAAAAAACCACATATACCTTTTCTGTTTGTATTATAAAGGGTATCCAAGGAAAAAATATTTCTTACACGTGATTGATGATGAAATTGCTATAAATAAAAAAAATTTTTTAGTTTTTTCGTTTTTTTTTTTTAGAAAAATATAAAAAAAACGTAATTACTGGTCTGCTATATAAAATGCGAGTATGGTGTATTAAATGTTTATTGAGTACAGTATCGTCAACATGTGGACTGATAAAAAACGATTAATATGTAAGCATGATTTGAATCAACTTCTATTTTAATTTCTGGAGTTGGAATGGCACCGATTTGTGTAGAATAGCCAGATTGAATTTAAACTTCGAAGTTAGACTTATCATGAAGAATATTTCTCCAGTGAGTGATCGCCATCTATTGGGGAATAGATTGAAAACGGATTTCTTATAATTCATATGCAAAAACATAACAAAACTATTGTAATTGGTATTTTTAATGAGAGGGACCCACATGTTGAATCAGGCAATTCCCCGATGAGCGTTTATCCAATATAGAGCTAATGTTTAAAAATTGCAATCAGTGCATTGTTATAACGATGTTACTTACAAAAAACATATTCGCCTCAGGTAAGTTAAGGATCGTATACAGGGCATACGATATCATATGATACTTAACTGTAAGTGGTCTTGCAATGACTTAATTGGGACCCTAACCAAGATAATGCCTCGTTAGGTGTATTTCGGGGGGATTTAAGTAATAACGCGCCATTGCACATTGAGAGGCTCCAATATTGTTGATATCTTTCTGCTATTATTAATCAAATTGTACACGCATTAGCTAGATAGTCGCAAACAGCAATAGATCTCAACAAGGGCAATCGTAATACACACGATTTCAACTCATCGAAGCGGTTTATAATTGATTTAGAGAGACACTGGCACGTTTGAAAAATAGTGCGCCCTCAAGATTTTTTCAAAATTGATATTTTTTGCATGGTTGTGAATTTTTTATACATTAGCTCTCTTCTGAAATGATTAAGACCAACATCGCGTCCTTATGGGTAAACAGAACGATTTTATAATTAATGGCTCCGGAGAACATTAATCTTCCATCAGACGACGAAAAATGGGGTTTAAACAACAAGAAAACGCAAGCGTATGCATGTTCCCACGGCATGAACGCTACTAACCGGTCTGTGACCTTGTGGTTTTAATATCAGAGTATGCGTCTATGATATTAATGTAATTATACCAATTGTTGATAAAAGTAATGGAAAACTTAACGGTCCCAGGAAATGAGATGATAAACCTACCTAACTCTTACGGACATTCCATTCCCAAAAACAAGAACGTCATTATGAAACTATTGATTTTCATCGTGTCATGAATAGATTCACACCAGTCCACCTGGTATTTTCTATAACTCTCTCTGAAAAATCAATAGTTTCACTAATGATGCCATCACCAACCCCAAATATGAATGCTTTTAGCCCTCCCGTGTAGACTTGACACAACCACATCAATTCTATTGGCAGTTTTCCTGGGGCCCTTTAAAAGTTAGCTACAAATTACCCGGATATCTTTAACCTCTATTCACATTCCCCCTGTCAATGACAAACAATCCAAACAGAATTCTTGAAGGCATATGGCACCCACGAAGGCTGTGCGATTGGGCTCCAACTCTTCCTTTTACTGGCATGGGGAAAACGTCAAACTATTCCCTCCAGATGGAAGGACTTCAAAGGTCATTGCAATCCTTAAGCCCACAACCCCGAACCAGCAATGACCCCAAGAGTTAGACCCATCTCGCTACTATATCTCACATCTATAAGCTGCTTGAGCGGCTGATTACTCGGCAGGATCCAAACATGGATACGGTCGAGGCAAAATTTACCCCGCACCCGCTGGAGTTGAACGAGGTAAATCAACAAATGACCAGATAGCAAAAGACTAGTTACTGACATTGAGACAGCCTTCCAGAGAAGCAGAAGTTTGCAGCAGTCTTCATAGACCTTAACTGCTGCGTAGATACAGTATCTGGCACCGAGTCTGTACCTCAGCTAATCAAAATCTTCCCTGATGTCAAGCTGTCAAGTTCATTATTGCTTCTCATCCAAGACAGATGTTTCGTCCTGGAGACATCAAATGGGCAACCGCGTAGAAAGCGCAAAACTCGGAAATGTGTCCCAACAGGTTTCTGTCCTGGACCCAGTCTCTTCACATCTAGTCTCAGAAATGCCAAAGGAGATTGTTGCAGTACCTCCTACGCAGACGACACGGCACTTGGACTAGCTGCTGATTGCTTTGGTCCTTAGAAACAAGTGTTGCAGAAAAAATGATCTACATCACTGTAAGCCAACTTCACAGATGGCCTGGCACTTGAAAAACAGCAAACCCAAGTCCGTCAGCTCTGTTTTCCACCCTGCAAATCGTATGCGCAAAAAGAGAAACTAAACATCACTCTAGATGGAGAAAAACTGTCACACAACCCAACACCGAAGTACCTGGGGCTTCACAATGGACCGCAGCCTTTACTTTTTCATCAACACACCATGGCAGTCGCTGACCCCACGGACTCAGTCTCGTTCAACCTCCTCAGAAGGCTCCGAGGAACTGGATGGGTGCATCCTTTGACACCTACATACATCAACTGGGGCTTGGCATAATCCACCGATTTGAATACGCTGTACCAGTATAGAGTCACAGCGTAAATCACACAAGATGATGTTCGTCTTGAATGATGCAATGAGATTTGTTAGCGGTTGCCTTGGGACCGCTGTGTACTTCCAATTCTGTCTGGCACAGCTCCTGCAAACATTAGGAGGAACCTTCAGAGATCAAGCTCGCCAAGAAATGTGATGAACCTGGTAGACTCATCCCACCACCAAACACCCTTTGAGGATCGCAGAATTCCACGGAATCACTTTGCTACCCAATCCGTGACACTGCAGTCACAGTATCTCTATCGATCATCCTGGATTGACAGATGGTATGAGCAATTGTCATTCCTATACTTTGAACCTAAAGCATTTTGGGAAAGCCCATATAGAAGCCAAAAGGCTGTGACCTTGATAGGAAGGCATGGGTCAACCTTAACACAGACTCAGAACTGACGTTGGTCGTACAAAGAACTTCCTTCACAAGATCCGAGTAGAACCATCACCAAAATGCGATTGTGGAGAGCCAAAAACCATTGCCAATCATAGTGACTGTGAGGTCTATAGTCCCCAAGAGGAATTCAGGCCTGATCAACCCGGTTGATGAAACTATCAGCTGGTTTAAAGACGATCTTCCACTGTGATTTTGGATTTTGCACGAACGACGAATTCCCTCTGTTTTGGAGTATGTTATTTATATGGTTAAAAATGTATTTCCAATGGCCCGAAGACGATGTCATTTGAGGAGCAATTGAAGAAATTTATTTTTTTTAATAAAAATGTGCAACTTTAATGTAAGCCTTATTGACAGTTGTTTAATGTGGAAATGATCCAGAGACTTCTTGTAATATGAGTGCCTAAATTTATCAACTTTAGAAATAGGTGATACCTACATCCAGATTTTAACTTTATTAATAAGCGACCCACTATAGACCGTCAGCCAGAGGTTTTGATTCATATTTGGCAAAAGGTTTATTTTTCTCTTAATTCCAGTGTTTTTTAGATATGGTACCCGTTCGTTTGATCAAAACCTTCTGAGCAGTTTGTAAATTCGTGCATAAGAATGACAAGAATAAATTGGCGAAGATCGCACCCATGCTTAACTCCTGTCTATGTCAAACAAAGTTCGTCTCGAAGTTTTGTGGAGGCACCCATGTCGAGCCATACGGCGGCAATGGCGAGTCTTCTTTCGGCATTTCCATATTTGCAGTTATGTGCTCTATATATTTTGAGAGTTATTGCCTCTGTGTCACTTCTTTTACTCTCGCGTTCACTTCTGACGCTATGGAACCAGGTGAGGTGGCACAATGCTGTGGGTGCCAGTGCCTCACACACAACCAATTAGCAAAGAGTCCAGAGACGGGCGAAAACAAGATATTCTTTTAAAACTTTTTCGCATTTGACTTTTATACTTCAGCCTTTTAAGTCTAGTCTTTATCTTTATGTTTTAATTTTAAAAAGTCACACTTTGACAGAAGGAACTATTATTTAAAAACTTCTTTAAATCAAGCCTTTTATTTGCTTCTATTAATATAGGATTGATTTAACATGTTTTTCTTTAAGGTGCAACGAGAGATTTCACATATCAGGTGCCCATAAAAAATCGAAAGTACTGATTTTGCCCTATGTAAAGCTTTCCATCAGAATATCCCCATCTGAAAGGATTAGGCGTGAGAAATGTTTAATTGGTACAAACATTTTGAAATTTCTAATTTCGTAAAGGAGCAAATACGAAATTCAGAATCACCTTTTTCCACTCTTTTTTCCACTCCACTTTTTACACTTTTTCTGTAGCCAATACCAGTAAGAAATGGGATTGAGTGTCTATTCTATCTGAAATTACTATTATGACACAAGATTTGGGTGCCTCCAAATTCTCTCGTTGCAATCGAATGCGGCTGGATCGCGTTACTAGACCTTTTGATAACAATGGGGAACAAAGGGAGCAAAAGAGGTGTTAATTGCCTGGACAACCGGCTTCTTCCCATGCTGGCTAAAAACCTTATTTAACAAAATGGGGCTTTAATTGGGCACTATTATTATTGATTTTCACAGTCTTAAAGTCCAAAGGGTAAAAAGTCAATGGTAATGTGGCTCCATAACGATTAATAAACATCAAAGTACTTCGAGGATAACATTTTTTACAGGTGTTAAATTTTAGAAATCACCCTTGAAAGTATTCTTATGTTATCTGTCTTGACACAAAGATTCTGGAAAAAGAATATCATCTTGAGTGATAAATAAGGCTGCAACCCTAATTGCTATATGGACTTGAACCGTATTGACATCATATTTGAGCATCGTGGGTCTAGCAACTATAAAAATTTTTGATCTGTTTTCAAGATGAATGCAATGATTTTATTTACATTTTTGAAATAACTGAAAAATGCCAAAGTACCGAGGTAGTACCCATAATATTCCACTAGGCTCCCTAGTCTATAATTTTTAGCATTACAACTGCATCAGTAACCACTTCCACGCTTCTCTCATCGTTCTATCTGACTACAATAACAATAACTTGTCTCATTGATCTCTGATAAATAAAACGGGGGTTATGAAATCTCTTTTCGTCAGTTAGTTGAATCTGAAAAATAAATGCATTAAAGTGTTTAAATAGCTGGGCACTTTTGATAATTAAGGTTTAAGGGTCAACGTAATATTAAAATATAATTGGAAATGTTGCTCTGTCATAACTTTTTTATATAGGTTTAGGGTATATCAAAACCATACATTTTTTGTTCATAATAATCTTAGGAAAATCATTTGAATCATGGGGTACAAAAACTATCGGACTTGTTGATATAAATCCAGCGTTAGACTATCGTTTGTCAAAGAGTTTTTATGATATTGGGGTAGGAGCCGATGTTACCCTGCGTAACTTTCAGAATTCCGGCCTCTAAACGAAAGGAAACTGAGTTACGGATCAGTTATCAATTACATCTTCGACTCCCCTTTGCATAAAGAAAGAGATACATCCATGGTCAATGGGAGTGGAGTCGGTTAAATGGTGCATTTAAAATCGTATTTTAATCTAACAAAACACAAAATAGACCTTGATCGTCATTTTAATTCTTCTTCCATGAATACATGAGATAGTTATGTTACAAAAACACTGCTTCTATCTGTAATTTATTTTTTAGGTATTTAGTATTGTGTTGCGACTCGACCTTAATGGGCGCACACCACTAAATTAACACTCCATTGAAATACACGTAAAAGTACCACATCGCGACCTCTGATTTGCACCCCGCGTGACAATATTTTGAATGTTTTGAATCTATTTCTATCTATAGAGCACAACTGAAACTTTCAAGAATTTGCAATTTTTGATGTAATTCTAGTATAGATTTTAAGAAAGGCATATGAACAGCGCCACATTATTTTTTTTTTCGCATTTGTGAGCTGAGCACACACACACACGTTCTCTGTCTCTGCCATTTTGTGATGAAATAACTGTTTTTGATCAATTTTGAATGTTGAATTATATATTTTTTTTTTTTTTTTTTTTTTTTTTTTTTTTTAACTTTGGATTTTTTTTAATATGGATCTCCAATTTGAGGTTTTTTGTGGGATTTATCTTCTACTATGTTGTTCTTTTGAATTAACTTGGACTTGCGACTGGGGGTTCACAACACCCCTGAGTATTATTGAGTGTGCACCTGCCTCAACACAAAGACTAGACAAAAGCTGCACAATGGATTCTCCAAGTCATCACACTATCAACTCACCTGATACAACTCTGAGCAATGCAGAATTTGAAGATCTATGACACTGACATTTCTAGTTCTATGTGGATATTTGGAAATTTTCCGTAGTAATCGTTCAGATACAGCCGGTCGCAAAAAAATGGTACAATCAGAAAAAAAAATTGGTTTAAATATGAAATTCAAAAATTAAGTCATTCTTATTTGGCATAATATTAAAGAACAAAGACCAGGCTTCCAATGGTTGTGGTTCCTCTTCTTGTTTTGTCCAATCCAAGAGATATACTCAAATTTAAGGTGTGATAACCAAATCGCTTTTGTGCCACTTTTATGCTATGGGCAGAGTTGCTTCGCACAGTGTAGGCCCATGCTGTCTTAAAACTCAAAACCAAAAGATTTGCAACTTGACAAAGAGAAAACAAACACCACAGATAAAGTAAACAAAAGAAGTCTAGTTTTATCGACACAAGTTTTAATAGTCAACATAATCAGTTCAATGATAATAGCATTCATTAAATAAAAACAATACAAAATATTTATTGACGTCAATGAAATGAAAACTTTGCATGTTATTTCAAAATTGGTATCTGTAAAATCATGCCGAAGGAATGTAATGCAACCAAAAATTAAACACTCCAATCAAAGAGAAATGGTTTAAAATATGGCACTATCCTTGTGCATTTTACTAATTATTGAAGTCAAATAAAAATTTGAATTTGGAAGCGAAAAGTATAAAAATGTTGGTAGGAATTTGCGTTCATGATTACTTCAAGACCATAAACTCCCCTACAGGTTGTTGTACGTCGGCTGTACGCTCCTGGTTCTCTTCTAACAAGAACAGTATGTCGAATGTTATTCACTTGATCTTAAAGCCAGAACTTACAAATCATAACTTCCAACATTAAGTAACTTTTGAGTTTTCTTTATGAAGTTAATCCCTTTTTAAAGACTTCCTATTGCCTCAAGTGGGAATAACTTTGTTTAACAAATTCATTCACCGTTTGCACTCAACGAAAGTGGCCAAACTCGATTTTTGTGTTCCCGCAGTAAACTGGAGTCTATCTTCGATGTTGAAACAAGGCAAATGAGATTGAAACCAAAAAATCTTGAAAGCCTGGTATTTTCTCTTTTTTTTAAATGTGATGTACAAAACGATTTATTATTTGGATACTAATATTGAAAAAAAATCGCGTTTTTTTGATGTACCATTTTTTGTTGAGAGGACAGGATGTCTATGAAAGTCAAGAAGAGAGGCTGTGAATGTCTGGAAACACTAGCGGTGATTATATGGTGCTCCACAGAACATGATTCTCATGGTAACATCTACAGGAGTCAATTATCAACAGCTAATGGTTCGCAAATCGTTTTGTTGTTACCATTACTTTATACAAGTCCACACTTCTTATTAGAATTCAAGGACCTGGCTATGATCTATGGAAGAATACAGCAAGTCATGATGGCCCTCCTCTTGCAGCAAGGGTGTAATGATAGCCCTGGACAGGCCATATGTATGTCTTCTCCAACCTTTTTCGTGATTGCCTATTCAGCAACCAAATTGAGAACCTGCAGCAGTTGGCAATCTTATGTTTCTTATGAGAGTTGTAAACACCATATCATTTTTCGTATGGACATAGGCATGATCCACAAAGTTCTCTAAACTGATTTCTTCTACTGAAACATTAGAGCAAATAAATGGAGAAGAGAACCACATGACTCAAAGCCTAGGGTTTTAAAAATAAAGAGGGAAAATGAAAAACTACATGTAAAAGTGAAAATTAAAGAAAGAAAGTAAAGAAAGATAAGTATGTCTTCAAGGATATTAAGTGAAGTGGACTTGCTGGAGTTTGAAGCAGAATGCAACATGAAACAGTTGGAAATAAGTTTGATGAAGGCGTCAGCAGTTGGTTGCTCAAATTCGAGCTATCTAATGAAATTCCCAACAGGCAGCACATGATGCTTCTAAGACCTATAGAGACGTTTTATTATCTACTCCTGTTAGAAATGAAATTCCCTCTCCTTCCCTTCCCGGCAAATCGAAGAATCAGAAATCATCATCACATCATCACCTTCGGATTCTGAATGGACAGCTGTCTAGGGCAGCAAGCATTCAACCCTGTGGTATGCCCAAATCGTGAGCACTTCAAACAGATTTAGTTCTACTGCCTGATGAGTGGATGTAAGGTGGCTCAAAATGCCTCGATCAAAGTCCGCCCTTTGCCTACTGTGTACTTCAAGGGAGAGAGAGAACCAATACAAAGAAGACAAGAGTCATCAAGAACAAAATCCCAAGCAGGTAGGTAGCCAGTTTCACTCAAGAAAAGAATGTACCACATGTTGTTATCTGTGGTTGATTCACTTTCCAGGGAGAATCGAGGGACGCGTCTCTCAAATAGTGACCAAGTGGAGAACTTTAGTGTGGCGGTCGGAAGCAAAATTGAGGGCAGTTTGCAAGCGACATGAGCACAACAAGTACAATGTGCTAAGGCGGATCTGGTGTTCATTACACGTGGGAACAAACAATTTGCCCAAAGGAGGGTCTGTGTTGATAGTATATTGTGCTAAAATTAGCAAGTTGGATATGTGTCTAAGGTACTATGCCTGAAACTGTTGAAGTTGCCATGTCATCTACCTTACGAAGAACTGATGATCCCAGTCTTTCATCAAGTCAGATTCTGTGAACACTGATTTTTAGAGCTGTGAGAGGAACAAGTGGACTTTCATTGACCAATTCCAGCCATAAGGATTTGAACAGAGATTGGACACATCCAAACAATAGAGTTTACGTTGTTTGGATAGGAAATTACCAAGATTTTCTTCGATGTGCACATCCCTCCCTTTTTCGGCAGGGTCGAACGAAATCTTATCATTCGCAAACCCAAATCCTGTCAGACATCAAACTAATAAGTGGAACCAGCTTGGTTTTGACTTATCTTGATGGGGATGCCGCAGCACCTGAGGTAACTGTTAGTGATACAAAATGATGCCTTTCTTTTAAAATGACTTTAGTGATATGTAAGGATGGCAGAGTAGTAATGCTAGTGCTACAAACCTATGTACTTTTCATGAAAGCTTGACGTGACACAAGGACTTCATGAATGAGCTGGTCAATATTCACAGTAGTAGAAGTACTCATGATGGAGAGATGATTTTGTTTCCGATATTTTATGTCATAATGGTAATCCTTGTCTGTCATTTGCTGGGGTTGATTTTGCGGATATACTGGGGTCAAAAACTCATGCGAGTGATGGGGCCTACAGGGAATAGCCATATTAAAATCTGTTGATGTCCCATGTAGGCCTATCAATTGCGATGACCATCGTATCTTGGTCATTAACAAATGATACTGATCTTCATTTAAATCAAGATGCATCTACAAGTTCTAATGATTTAATGTAAATATTTTTGAGACACGTAATGATAATAATCTCACATTGTACTAGTAATATTCAGGACAATAATAGTATTAACATCTTTTGCTAAAGTAGATTTTAACAGTTATGGCTTGTAACTGATACCTCTCAAGCTACGATTCACAACCGGAATAATAATAATCTGTCTGTCTTGTACTTCAATGCTCGTAGCATTGAAAAAAAGATAGCTGATTTTCATGCTCGCCTTTCTAGTGAAAATCCAGATATTTTGCAATCACTGAATCGTGGCTTGATGACAAGTTTAATGATGGTGAAATCTTTCCAAGGAGTAGTAAGGGTTTGTAATGATCGGAATCGTCATGGTGGTGGAGTGGTTCTGGGCATTAAGATAATTAAATGACTGTTTTGAGGCTGACAATACCCAATTTACTTCTTGATACATGCATTAAAGTGGTTCCCCCCAAGTCCCTTAAGGAGCCCACTTATAGGACACTTAATGGTATTGATAACTTTGCGTTTTTAGTGTTGTGTGTCTGATCCCCTCTTGTGTTCTTTCTGGTGAGTTTACATTTAAGTGCATGGCTGTGACCACTTAGCTGATTTCACTTGTTTTGATATGATACCAAATAGTGCAATACCTATTAATAAAGAGTTTAAATGCCTCAATAAAGCTGGACATTTGAGAGGATAAAACTCTTATTATTAATGGGCCTTGGCATCTTGGTTGATGATAAATGAGGATGGTGAGCCTATTTGGAATCATGCTGAGGCTATCATGTTAAAGAGCTCTATTGATCAGTCTGTTCCCAAGACATAAAAAGTTACATTATAGTCAATTAGTATTATTTAAATTAATAAAACAGAAAATTAGAAAATTGTGTACTAGGAAGAGTGACGTGAGGTGAGTATTAAAGTTGACGACAAACTCAACAAAAAGTGGGTATATCGGTCATGAAATTTGTCAGTTAACAGGTAAATAGAAAAAAAAAACACAATTATGTTGAAAACTTCATTTCAATTCAAATAACAATTAACAATTACAAAAGGATACACATCATACCGTGATGAACCAGAGCATCACCCATCCATGTATACAATAAGATAAAACCAACTATGCCAAAGAACACTAGAAAACATGCATCATAAAAACAAGTTCAAAGATTATACTGATAAATTTAAACGATACACATCTAGAACTGATGACATAGGTCACACTAAGCCATGTTACCAAGCAAAAAACTTTAAACTTCAAATACAGATAATCAACAAAACACAGCAAACAGGCAAACATGAGTCCCCTTAAGGACCAAATAATTGTCTCATACATGTACATTTTAAATGGCTCCAATACACTTGGCATTATGCCCAAATGATAGATTTTAAATTACATAAACATTATACAGGAGAAAACCCTAATACATGACTATTACATTAACAAAAAAAAAAAAAAAAATAATAGGTGGTCGTACTATGTCAAAGTAATGATAAATTGTTTGATTTTATGATAATTGATTTTACGCTACGTATTTAAACGAGTAATACAAAGAACATTCTTAATATACAATTACATAGTCGAAATCATTGTACACATTTATAATATAACATAAATTTAAATACAACCCGTCTGTTTCAAATAACAGACGAGTTGCCCTTTTTAGTCGCCTTTTACGACATTGCAGGGAACACATCGGCCAATTCTTAACCCCGAACACGAGGGGCCCCATAGTCGACTTTACGACAGCAGGGGAACAATCGGGCAATTCAAACCCGAACCGCGGGGGGGTGTACTAGGAAGCGTTATTGTAGGAGGGCAACGACGAGTAAATATGATGCTGCTATGAAGCAGTTTAAGGAATGCAGTAATAGGATAATGGAGAAAAAGAAGTCGTTAATGCCTACACTAATGACATTTCTAGTAAGTTAGGCAGATCCAAGAAGGTTGGTCATATGTTGCTGCCTGCTTCTTAAGGGTTCTGATACTTCATCTTTGACATGATACGGAGTGATTAATGAACCTTGTAAAATTGCACCTTGCGCAAACAAGCATTTCTCTAGTAGGTTTGGTGGCGAGTACAAACCGCTATCTGAATTCTATACCTGAATGTGGCTCCTTCCATGTGTACCCCCTCTTTCTTTTGATCCTTTTCGAATTAGAGGAGTCGATTGTTCTCAGGAATCTTGATCTCCAAGTTCGGGGGGCCTGATGATATTCTTCCTGTTTTGAAAACCGGTGCAAGGAATTGGCCTACATTATGCAGCTTTTTAATTACTTTCATTCAGATAGGCAAGGTTCCAAAAGCTTGGAAAGTTGCTAATGTTATTCCTGTGTTAAGGGGTCCCTGGACAAGCCCTAACAGATGCTATGGCGTTATAGGCCAGGATCATAACCAGTATTCGATGAGGGTTAATGGAAAAAGCTATTGGTGTTCGTATTCATGTCGTATGTAGAGGAGAACAAATATACTTTCTGCAATCAGTTTGCTTCGACAGTCCGGGAGAAATGTGAGCAAATGCGCCACAAGAGTTTTTCATATTCTTCTGGAGCCCTTGACAGTCGTAAATGTTCTTGGATACAATTTCTTGGATTAAGTTCTGCTTTTATAAGGTTGATCAAAATTTATCTTGCTCAGCTTCATTCTTTGCATTCGGGGGTTGTCTATCAGTGCGATTCAGAATTTTTCTGCGACGGCAGCAAAGGGTGTGTCTTCAAAAAAGTGCATTTCGGAGTGGTATCTGTACCTCAGGGGGGTTACCACCAGGCTCGGCTTGGCCTATTGTTCTTGCTTTTTGTCAGTGATATCAATACCGTTGTTTCATCTACTATTTTAGTTTTACTGATGATACACTTAGTTCGCCCTTTTTACAATGAATCTGATTCACAGATTCTACAAGAAGATATTAATAATATCTTCAAATGGACAGTTCTGAATTAGCTGCCCTTAAATTTATCGAAAGTTGTTCACAATGCATGTAACAAGAGCCAAGTCTGCAGTTATTCCCATTTTATTCTACTGCTGATTAACAACACTCACTGATGTTGAAATCTCAAGTTACTTGGTGTTACTTTCATAAGGATCCCTCTTTTGACACTCACATTGGTAATGTATGTGATAAGATTCCTAAGCGGTATGGTCATCGTCAGGTGACAATAGAAATATGTGGTCCTTTTGCCCTCTCAATCTGATAATTTCTCTTGTCATGCAGATGTCTGTATGTGCTTAGCGTGTTTGGGCACACTTCCAGCGCAATCACGGACGCTTGAGAAAATTCAGCGAAGATAACACGCATCCAATTCTATCGGAAATCACATATAATTCTGATACTAGTCCTCCTATGCAGGAACGGCATTCAGTGACGTTTGGCTTAGTGAGACTTAAGTATGTTTTAGGATTCAGAGGTTGTTTTTGGTTACAAAATTCTTATGATTTAGGGCCCAGTTCTTTCATCTCTTTCATTCATCGTAGTTCTTTGGATAATTCAAGGCTTTACACAAATTGCTAGAAGTAACTCTTTCTATACATGTCTATGTTTGTCGCACTTCCTCGTCTGTGAACGAGATTCCGTCAAATTGCATCTGGCTCAAAATGTGGGAACATTCAGGACTGGTTGTAAGGAAATTTTTTTTACTTTGATTCACCAAATTGAGGTTCTGCTACCACCAAAAGATTGAAGTATTTTTTGTATTGTGATTTATGTGATTTAATCTACTAATTATATTATTATTTAATGTATTGTTACCTATTTTATTTAATTCATAGTATTTTTTGTTTAATACCGGTACTGCTATTTTTCAGGATTTTTTTGCATTATGTCTGCCACAATGTGTTCTTAATAGGAAAAGTGTGCATAATGCTTGGGTATACTTTCAGCCATTCATTTTTCCAGGATTACTTGAAATTTGTTATTGTGTATTTTGCCTGTGCAGCACACCATTGCCTTTGCAAGTAATTCAAATAAAATATTATTATTATTATTATATTTTGAAGCCGACGTGTATGCCTCATAACCGCTTTCAACCAGGGCCGGAAGTCGAGGCCCTAGTTTCTGCCAAGAATCGGAATTTCAAATTGTTTGTGAATCTCCAGCGATGATCAAGCATACCTCGTTCACTTTTATATAATATACCCCCTTCACTGGAAAAACACGGTCCCAGGGCCGCCCAGAGAAATTGCGGGCCCGGGGGGAACTTAGAGTAAGGGCCCCTTTTTCAACTTCAGTTTTCCAGAACCCCATCGGGGGGGGGGGGGGATTTTGAAGTTTACAGTGGATGGAAGCGGCCATGACGATGGTGCGGGGGTGTGGGAGTTATGTTTAGTTGATCGATAGAGAATCGTGCACTTAAGGATGTGTTGTGTTTTAATTATCTCGTGTCTTTGTATGAAGACGCCAGGGCCGTGGGTGCGGGAGGGGGTGTACCCCTCCCCCGCGAAGCGCGGAAGCCTTGCCAATGTTCACTTTACACAACACATTTTCTCATGAAAATTTGATTAGAAAACAAATAGAAATGTAAAAAAAGCTAAAAAACATAAAAAACGTTTTTAAAAAAGTAAAAATAGATGAGGTTTTTAGTTTTGTTTCAATATAATAATATACAAAGTATTCTTGAGAGTTCATATGAGCGGCGGGGGGGTAAGTATCCACTTTAATAATTCATGATGATTCAACGTTTTATAAAACCACATCTGAATATTTTTGTTTTTATTTCTCAACCGAGGAGGTAACCCTGCATAAAATTCTAACGCGCGCCAGCGCAAAAAAAAATGGAAAAGTTCTGGCTTTACAGAATTTTTCTCAACGTAAGTAGCTATCATTGTCCCAGGAGGGGAAAAAAGGGCCCCCGGATCCGCAAAGCCTCTCTCTTTCTCTCCTCTTTCTCTCTCTCTTCCATCCTTCTCTCTCACTTCTCTTCCCCTCTTCTGACTTTGTCACAACCGCAAAGCCTGGAACTTTTAACGGGGACCCCTAGGACCCCGGGCCCCCTAGGTCCCCGGGCCCGGGGTCAATTTCCCCCTTTTACCCATCTCGCGGCAAGGGTACGCGGTCACAAAAGGAGCTGCAAATATCTCACACGAGTTTTGTTAATTTTACCGGAAACTACCTACCATTCCCCCCCAAATGTTGGAGTGATTTAGTGGTGGCCGCCCTTCGGATGTCCTCCGTATCTGAGCTTTAACTTACGTAATTTATCTTCAGAATTGTTTTCTGATTTACCTCGACTTACCCATATGTTAGGTCGCGACAGCCGATAAGTTCAAAACGCAGAGCAGTATTAGAATTGACACCGATCGGTCGGAAATTCTTACCAAAC